>PVIJ01006269.1:0-94003 GCA_004024925.1 Scalopus aquaticus | reverse complement strand
AATTTTATTTCATAATAATATTGTTCTAGAATCTCAAGTTAGCTTTTACTTTGCACATTTGCATACTTAAATGTTCAATCCTGGAAATCGAAATTTGTGTTATCCTTTAGAATAGCAGTGTAATTCTTTCCATTCATGGAGTTAGTATAGTAGATCAACTCTTTAGCATCAACATTCTTAAAGAATCATTCCCATATATTCTTTTTGTTTCACTCAAGCTCTAATAGATGTGAGATAGTAATGCATATGTAAAATGTGTTTCTATCTTTTGATAGATTGTTGTTTACAAAAAATATGTGTTTAAAAATTGTGCTTTACATTAGAACTTTTATGATTTAGTGTATGTTATTTCATATATCTAGATTTAGTTTTAGTCAAAAATTGAGAAGTATCAGTCACACAGTAACAATTTTGACCCAGGACAAAAAAAAATCTACAGCAAATAACATTAAGGTGTCTGTTAGTATCTCATGTGACAAGCAGTATTACATTGGTTATAGGATCCTGTTTAATTTAGTGCTTGTTCACTACCTTAAAATACCTTTTCCACCAGGCACAAGAGCTGTGCAGGCCATTGTTTCATGTGCATTGTTTTAATTAGTCATGGTATGTGGCTATATTTTTAATGTCAAAGAAACATTCTGTTTTTTTTTTTAAAGTAATAAACCAGAGTCCACATGATCTTAAAGTGATGGTTTTCTGTAGTGTGTTTTTCCCAACAGCTTACTGTTTTGATTAATTTGTTTCAAATATTTAGGGAATCTGATAACTTCATTAGTAAAAAGAGAAAAGAATTGGAATTAGCTCTTTCACCTTATTGCTTTCCTCTGAGAGCTAACTTTGTTTTTTGTTTTGTTTGTTTTTTCAAATTCTTTCACTGTCAATGTCACAATATGTGGTACTAAGCATCATGAATGGATTTCTCTTCTGTGACCTTCTAACTATCTCCTCTTAAACCTATCCATTAACATCCAGTCTCTAGGTAAATGGTTTGATCCTACACCCTCAGGGCAAACATCTGCTCCTGAGTTTTATTGTCTTTATGCAATGAAATTATCTTGTCAATTCTAGCCTTTTAAACTTTAATGTAAGCTTAGTCATGGTTTTTTTTTTAAGATTTACTTTAATTATTTATGCATACAGGAACTGGGGTGTATGCCAGAGGTACCAGGGGGTGAGAGGATTCACCAGAGACAGAGTGGGGAGCAAAAGAGGCAGATCTACTGAAATACACTGCTGAGGGGAGCAGCGGGTGAGACAGGAGAGGTCTGCTGCACCTAGTGGGAAGCTCCCTGGCCGGGGATGGAGCTCATGCCACAGTGGCTAGAGATAGCTTGATAGTGCTGAGACTTTAACCACTGCTCCACCAGAGAGGCCCTAGTCATGGTTTTTAATAAAAAGACACTAAACACTGACACACATACAAAAAAAATTTAAAACATTGCTTATCATCAGGGTTATCTCTGCGTATACATCCTATATAAATGGAAATAAAAATCTTATTTTTTTTACTTCAAAAAAGCCTGCATCTGTGACACATGATCAAAATTTTGCATTAGCAATGGCAATGGCTAGGCATGGGACATAGATGTTTTGCTCTCATGTTGAACAGTATCACTACAATATTACCGATGTTTGTGTTAAAGTATAATTTCAGATTTTTAAGTAAACAGTTAAAAATACATGAAAAATTTCATATATCTATATTTTCTCTATTAAGCCTCTTATATAAATTCAAAATGGTGTATGCAATTATATTATAAGGAAGACTGCACAAAATGAACTGAAGAAAAATATAGCCAAGTGTCTCTGGTGGTAAACAGAATTTGTAAGTCTAACTTCCTAGTCACTGAACATTAGGAATCAAGCTTATACATATTTCATTGCACAATGTCTTTACTATCTTGTAACTATCCAGGTCATTTCTTTTCTATTTGACAAAAATGATGCTTACTTTAATGGTTGGCTTCCAGAGCTCTGATATTATGTTACATAGACTGTCTGGAGCAGTTAATGGCAGAGTAGCATTCATTAAATACTGTAGAAATTTGTGGATGAAAAAGATGAAGACCTATGCTTAAGCTAGTACTTCAATCATTTTTTTATTATATAGCTGTAATTTCCGCAATGAAAAAGACAATGATTAGCAAAGTGTTCGTTATTAAAGAAAAACAGCAGCCATTTCTTATGGTCAGGAAATGTATTTGCCATGATACACTCTTCATAGTAGTATTTGAAGTTTTACAATGTGTTATAAAATCTATTTGTTGAAAATGCATAGATATTTGGGTTAATGAGACACTTTAGCTTTATGCTTACATGTTTTATCAAAGTATAATATATACTTCATACACACATTCATATACACATGAAAGTACATAGTAATAACCATACCTTTGCGTGATTTTCACAAACTAAACACAATTATGTAGTAACATCAGATTAAGAAAAGGAAAATTACCAGCATGATTAAAGTAGCCATCGTATTCCCTTCTAGTCACCAACCCCCAAGAGTAACCACTGATTTGACTTTTTTTCCAATAGAGGTAATACTAGTTTATGACATTATATATTATTTAAAGGTATAGAATCACACAGTACACCCACCATCCAGTCACTGAAAGTCCTCTGCCACCGTCCATTGTACTCTGTCACCACTTTGCCCTCCTCTTTTTCATTCCCCCTCTGGTAGCCTCAGTTCTGCAGTCAGATTTGTAGGGTTTGTTATTTATTTGGTTTTATCTGACCTTTGTTTTGTTTCTCAATGTTTTATATATGTAAATGACACCATCCAGTATTTGTCTTTCCCCTTGTGACTTATCTTGCTTAGCATAATCCAGTATAGGTCACTTCTGCCTGTTTTGTTACATTGTATCAAATTAATCATATGGTATGAACTCATTTTGTCTGGATTCTTTTCTTCACGGAATTTAGCTATCTTTCCATATTATTCAGGTTAGCTGTACACTGTTCATTTTTATTGCAGTACAGTATTCCATGGTTTAAAAATATAATTTGTATATTCTACTATTTTTTTTTAAAGATTCATTTTTTTTTTATTTATACATACAAGCTGGGGTACAGGCCAGAGGCGTGGGGCGGCGAGAGGGCTCACCAGAGACAGGGTGGGGAGCAGAACAGGCAGATCAGAAATACACTGCTGAGGGGAGCAGCGGGCAAGGCAGGAGAGGTCTGCCGTGCCATGTGGGATTCTCCCCGGCCGGGCATCGAACCCGCATCGCGGCCGCCTACGGCTCCACAGCGCAGCGCCCAACCGCTGCGCCACCGGGGAGGCCCAAGTATATTCTACTATTTATGAGCATTTGGGTAGCTTCCTGTTTAGGGCTTTTATCAATAATGCTGCTGTAAACATCCCAATACATGACCTTTGGTGAAAAAATGTACACATCCCTTCTGGGAATATACTTGGAGTGGAATTGTTGGGAAACGTGCCATATATGTGTCCTACTTTGTTAGACTATTTCAGAATGATTTCTATATCAGGCTACTGAGGCCCAAAAACTTGCCATAAGTCTGAGGTACCTTCTGGCAAGGAACTACAAGGAATGAGTTAGGCAGGCCCTACAGAGTTGGGAGAGGAGAGAGTCATCATTCAAATATGTAATCCAACATGAGATCAAGATAACAGTTGCCATTACCTCTGCTAAGGACCAGGAACAGCCTCTCCATGTGTCTCTCTCTGTCACATCTCTTCCAAGTGTTTCTACACATCTCTGTTCTACAAGTCTCCTCTCATGTGTCTCCTCCAAGTCCCCCCTTCACATGTGTTCTCCCCTCTATTTATACGTCCACCTCAGTCCTTCCCAGAGTCAGTATTATCCTGATATCAAAACCAGTAAAAGTATTACAAGAATTATAGTCTGAAGACTAATCTCTCAAGAATATGCATTCAAAATTTCTCAACAAAATATTAGCAAATTAACAATTCCTAAAAATAACTATACTGCAGGGCAATTGGGATTTTTCCAGAGATTCCAAGTCAGATCAATATATAAAAAGCAAGCAATATCCTCCTTATCAAGAGTTTAAAAAGAATAAAACCCTTATATTAAATGGTGTATAGAAAGTACTTGATAGAATACAGAACTTTCTTGATGAAAACTTTCAGTAAAATGGAAATTTTACTGAAATTTTACTGAAATTGATGTAACAAGACCCAGATTTTGAGATGGTTATACTTATATCCCCCTCTATATCCATGCCCCTTGCAATTTAATTTTGAGGCTCTCATATTAAATTTCAGAGTGTATTTTATTCAAAACATGAATTTGGGCTGGACTTAAGATTTGTTAGGAATAATAGACTGCATCAGCAGCAACACTAAGGTAGTTTTGAACCTTGGATTCAAGAGACATTGAATGTTCTGCTCTCTCTGCCTGGATGGCATGTAAATAAACTCACCCTAATCTGTTTGATAATGATGGATATGATCCAGTTGTTCTCACAAAAGCTGTTGTAGTTTGAGTTTGTGAACTGAAGTTTTGATATTTAAAAACCTATAATATTTTATGAATATTTCCTGCTATTGTTTGTTATATTTTCCTTACCTATTGGGAGGTAATATTGAATGTTTCAGAAATGTGATTCTCATTTCTTTTTCCAGATTACCAATCAAAAATATTTTATTAGATCATACACTGAATACAATTATTGCAGTCATTAAAATAATTGCTGTTCCTGTGTTACACAAACATGCGCACATGTTTGTTCCTATTTTTAACTATTGTAGTCAATTTCATTCCACCTTTTGAGATTTATTTTTCAAGTCTGTCATATCACAGTGGTATAGTAAAACGAAAATTAAACTGCATATCTGAAGAATGGGGTCTGAGACTTGGATTTGCCATTTACTATATGACATTGAGAATTTATTATAATCCTCTAAGTCTCATATTATTCAATTATAAAATGAGAGAATTAAAGTAAAAAATAGCTAAAGTTCAATTGTAGATCTGATATTCTGTCAGTTTATAATTATAAGACATTAGATACTTGTAGATTTATTTAGCTTTTTTATCCTACGTTTATAGAGATAATATAGGAGGGAAGAGAACATGAAAAAAGAACACCCTTTTTTGTGATGCAGCTTGTACTGAGCAACGTATAGTTTAATTGTGACCCCTTTCTATTGTTCACAGTAATGCGATAAAACTGTTAATTTCCTGAAAGAGTCAGAGTTTTTTGACAGACATCAGGTGTTAGGAGAATGCATGAGTAAGAGTTGTTAAAGGAAGAAACTGAAAAGGGAGATTTAAATTGATATTGATTTATTCAGTGATGGGAAAAGTCAGCCATTTAAGCAAGGTCTTCAGATAGTGGAGGAGGGACTTGGGTTAGCAAGCCAGGACAACACATAAGAAATGATAGACTTTACCCCAGTATTAGTGGATTGGGGGACAGATGTGTTAAAATAAAGTTCAGATAAACAGTTAACACAGGCTTCCAGTAAACAAGGAAACTGAAAAAAAAATGTGAAAATGTGACACAGTAGAAGTAGAAGAGTCAGATCCATGTATTATGTAAAACTGTATACATGCAGGTAAGAACCTGGAATTTATCTATCTATGTACCTCTTGAATCCTGAAGTTCATCATATTCTAAATAGCTAATTAGGTCAACATGATCATATCTTATTTTGGAAGACCTCTCTCTGTCTCTGTCTCTTGCTGTCTCTCTTTCACTCTTAACACATACACACAAACACACACATATACATATTTCCACACACAGAGATAGTCTGTAGACCCGGGATCACAACCAAATTCTTTCTTATTCAACTAGCTGGAGATAGCAGAAATGATGATTGTCAAACAGAACTTTTCCCTAAAACAGTGGCTCTTTTGTTTTGCGGTTAGGAAATGGAATAGAACCTGTTCTAATATTCTTACTTGGGGACCCATAATTTGAGCAAACACCATTACCGGGATCCATTTTCTTGACTTTATAGGAATATATAGTCCACATTATTAAGTTATTGTCTCCTTTATCGCATTTCTAAAATGGTATGACTCAGATGTTATGGGCATAACAACCTACATAACTTTATGGGCCATCATGTGTAGTGTTCTTTTCCTCATAGTAGGGACATATTAGCAGCTGTGTAACATTTAACCTCCAACTTCTAAAATATTATTAAAGAATGCATCCCCTTTCACAGAAATTGTGATTCCAAGCATCCAATTGTGCAGTTTTCTTGGTGACTGTAATCACTTCCTTATACTAACTACCCCCTTTTCAGTTTTCTTGCCGTCTCTCTCCTGAGACTTGTCTTTCTTTTTTTTTTTTTCATTTTCATCCTTTCAGGCTACCTGCATGAACTCAAAATCACTTTTGATCTCTTATCAATATAAAGTTGGATTTCTAGTTTTAACGTTTTCAACCAAAAAGGTTCCTCATAGTACATCATCAGATTTTTCCCCTAGGGAACAAAAAGACAGTATTCACACTGAAGAGATTGTTGATTCTGCTCTAGACTGCAGAAACACAGCAAACATTCTATTTTCTAAATACTGTGTTTCTCATCTGGCTACATGTCAAGAAAGCCTTATAGGCTTAGAAATTCACAGATGTGAGCATGATATCTTCATGGGTGCTGTATGTCAGACCATTTATCTGGCTTGAAATAGCTTAAGGAGTTTCCCCCTCAATATTCAGATGAATTCCTAGTAACATAAACATTCCATCTCTAGTTGCTCATGGAAAGTTCTCTTTTTTCCCTCCTTCCCTACCATATGCCTCCCTAAAAATTCCTACTATTATTTTCCACCTTTCCCCCTGAGGGCCTACTTTGGCTAAGTAATGATTTTAAATGATGTTCTTATGAAGAGAGCATACATGAAAATGAAGAAAAGTGCTTCAAATGTTACACACAAGAAGAAGAAGAAAACACACATGAAAACTTTTTAAAGGAGATTTATGGATTTTAAACTACATTTAAACTACATTTATACCTCATTTTAACAATTTAAACTACATTTATACCTTATTTTACTTAACAATTATGATCCTTAATCATTATATATTTTTAAAAATTGTATTGAAGTAACATTGCAGTATACTATTGTATGTTCCAGGTGTGCATCTTTAAGAATCAACATGTATATATACTATATTAAGTTCACCACTGTAAGTCCAATTCTATTCACCATACTACTGTACCCTTTTCCTAATTGGCACATCCCTCTCCTCCCTTACATTCCTGTTAACCAAGCACTAGTTTTCTGGTACAAAATTTATATTTGTTATATTTAGTTCATCTGTCTGTTTTCTCTATATACAATATATGAGTAAGATTATAGTGGCTGTATTTTTCTGTCTGGCTTATTTCTTTTGTATATATCTTATGTATATTACATCATTGTTCAATTACTATTGGTATGTAGTATAGTTTGAAGTCAGGGAGTGTGATGCCCCTATTTTGGTTAATTATTTTTCTCAGGAGTAGTTTTGCTCTTTGGGGTCTTTTGTTACTTTTCCAAATAAATGTCACGGGTTTTTTTCTATTTCTGTCAAGAATGTCATAGAGATTTTGAGAGAGAGAGTGCATTGAATGTGTGTATTATTTCAGGTTATATAGCCATTTTAGTAATGCTAATTCTTCTAATCCATGAGCACGGAATACTTTTCCATCTCTTTGGGTCTTGTATTTCTTTCAAGCATCTTTGGTATACAGATCTTTCACTGCTTTGGGTAAATTTATTCCAAGGCATTTAATTCTTTTTGATGGAATTGTTTTCCTGATTTCTCTTTCTGCCATTTCATTATTTGGGTATAGAAACGCAACAGATTTTTGTATATAATTTTGTAGCTTTCCACTCTATTATATACATTTACTATTCCTAATAGCTTTTTACTGAGGACTTTGGAATATCATTTAATCTGGAAATAGTAACAAAATTTTACTTCTTTCTAATTTGGAGAGCTTATATATCCCTTTCTTGTTTACTTGTCTTTGCTAGGATGTCCAACTCTACATTGAATAATATAAGTCAGAATAGACATTTGTCTTTGTTTCTGACCCCAGTGGAAAGCTTTTAGTTTTTCATCACTGAATATGATGTTGGATGTGAGTTTGTTATAGATGATCATTATTTTGTTGAGGTATGTTCTTTCTAAACCCTATTGATTGGGGGATTTTTTTCTGTATAAGAATATTGAACTTTGTCAAATGTTTTACTGTAACTCCTGAGATAGTTATGTGATTTTTGTCCTTCCTTTTGTTGCTGTGGTGTGGTATATCATAATTATTAATTTTCTTATATTGAGCCTTCCTTGCATCCTTGGAAAAAATTCCACTTGATCATGATGTGTGATTACCTTAATGTATTGCTATATTCAGTTTTGTTGAGGAGTTTTGCATTTATGTTCATTAGAGATAGTGGTCTTGTAGCATTCATTTTTTTGGTGATGTCTTTATTTTAGAATCAGGGTAATGTTGGTTTCATCTAATGTACTTAGAGTTTTCCCTCCTTTTCAATTTTACAAAGGAGTTTGAGAAGGTTGAGTATTAATTTGTTGAAAGTTTAGTAGAATTCACTAGTGAAACCATCCTGTCCAGGGCTTTTGTTTTGGGACAGACTTGATTGTTGTTTCAATTTCTTTACTGGTGAGGGGAACGTTCAGGTTTGCTATTTCTTCCTGATTCAGTACTGGTATATCATATATTTCTATGAATTTGTTCATTTTTTCAAGGTTGTCTAATTTGTTGCCTATAATTGTAACTTTCATATGATCCTTTGCACTTTTGTAGTATCTGTTGTAGCTTCTCTTCCACATATAATTTTATTTATTTGTGTTTTCTCTCCTTCCTTATGTATCTGGCTAAAGGTTTATCTATGTTGTTACTCTGTTCACAGAACCAGATCCTGTCTCCATTGAACTTTTGTGTTGTCTTTTTGATCTCTAGTTCATTAAATTATACTCTTAATTTTTATTATTTCCTTCCATAAACTTTTAAATTTTTCTTTTTCTTACTTTTTTGAGTTCCTTTAGGTGTGAGCTTAGATTTCTTATTTATGATTCTTCATTTATTCCTGAGGGAGGCCTATATTACTTTTAACTTTACTGCTAGTACTGCTTTCAATGCATTGCATAGATTCTGATAAGCTGTATCTCCATTCTCATTAATTTCCAAGTTTTTTTTTTTAATTTGACCTTTGATTTCTTCATTGATCCAGTAGCTATTCACTAACATGTTCCTTACTTCTGTACAAATTCATGGTTTTCTCCACTTTATTCTTTTGGTTGATGAAGTTAAGATTCAAAGTTAAGTCTGAATGCCAAAACTTGGAATAGTTGAATAATTGTGGCCTGACAGAATAACTTGCCTAACTTTACTTTCCCAACCAAAAACCAAGGTGTGAAGTCTCCTTGAATCTATGATTTTGGAAGACCAAGTAAGTTTCACTGATTCTCCATTTAAAAATTAATGTTATGTTATTGTTTATTAAATAATTCAACTACAGCAAAACGGGATAAATAGTTTACAGAAAAAACAGTCAATTCCATTGTCAAATCCACTCCATATAATATTTAGAAAGTTTATTAATAAAATTTGTGGTTCAAAGTTGAAAACTTTGAGTCATTATTTTCTTTCAACTTAGTATTTTATGAGACATGGGTATAATTTTTCCCATCAGTACAGTATGAATTTTAGTGGACTTTATTACAGAAATTCAAATTAAAAGCTGTGAGACATGATTAAAAGGTGTAGATTTGCATTATAAGGGACTATAATTAGATTTAAAGATCAGCAATAGTGATTTAAAAATCAGTTTATCTAATCAGTGTATCTAAATAAAATGTAAACTTCTTTGAAAGAATATACTAATATTTCATATTAAGTACTTGACAGACTGATCACAGCACCTATTCACAATAGTTAACTATTTTCTATGATGTAGCTTTAACATGATAATCCCCAATTAATTTGATTTTCAAGTTACAGTGTTTGCTTGTTTTTACAAATCATTGAGTTTTACTTGCAGATCTTCTGATTATACTGCATGATATTTTCTCTCTATGAAATTTGGCTAGAATATTGAGTTCACTATTGTCTTTATTTTTTTTTCAGATATATAGTTAAGTATAGATGGGATTTTTAAAAGAAACATTTCAGTATTATAAATTATTCTTTATTACTCTTTAATTAGTATACTTCTAGAGATGCTCAATTATAATAGCTGTTAATATTTCTGAAAGTTAAATTAAGATTCTACACTGTTAGTGAGCAAACTCATTAAAGACATGAAAGGATGACAAGATGAAAAAGGATTTACATTTGTAGAATCTCCTGTAAAATTATTAGAAGTGACAGGTTCCATTTTTTTTTTGATACTGGAATCAAGGTTGCATGTCTAAACCATAGTGACACCATGGTTGGATTTTGCTTAACTGACAACTAATAGGAAATTAATAGGGTGTAATACGGGCCTACTGAATTTGGTATAACGGTGCTACTTTGATGCATAAGAACAGAAGGCATAATTTCAATCTTTGTTTAGTGTTTTGGACAGCCAACTTCAGTAACATCTAAGTATGGTCAGGATTAAAAATGTGATGGATAGTACCACCGCACCTTCTTGACAGCTTTTCTGTTCAAATACAAATTTCTGTCACAGTCCCAGAAAGTTGAAGGAGAATTTGGAGATGAAATATCGTAGCTGCAGCAAGCCCAGTGTAAAGCTATAACATTTTGAAAGGAAAAATAATTACAAATTGTACATTTCCTAGGCACATATTTGTATTAGTAATGCATGGTAATAAATATGTTAGAGTATGCTAATGACGTCTTATTGAATATTAAAATTTTGTAAACCATAAGGTCATGGATCTGTCAAGAAAAGTTCAGTGTATACGTTTAGTTTCAGATTTCTGTACCTGTTTTAGGTAAATAAATATTGGGGAAAGTTTTGAAAAATAATGATTTATTCCACCTTTCATAATGTCTCTTCAGTACATTTTTTTAAAAAATATGTGAAATATTTCTAAACTGTTTATAATATAAATGACCCACATTCCCCACCCCCCATGAAAATTTTATGTTCATCTACCAAAATAATTTCGTACTTCATGGAAGATTATTCTTTTTAGGAAGGCTGGTTTTCATGATGGTATTATAGCATTTCTTTCATTTTTTTCCTAAAAAATGAAGGTATCACTCTAAAAATATTAAATAAAGTCCAATCTCAAATCCTACATTTACTTTATAATAGAAGTACATTCTGCAATAAATTCTGCTTTTTTTTCTGTGCTGATGTATGTCTTCCACTATTGTTTCTTTAAATAAATTTATTTTTACAGCAGTAAATCAAAAGAAAAGTATTAGGAGTTTTCAGCACCCTAGAATATTAAAGTATACTCCATCTTAAATGAGGAAATAAGAATTCAACTTAACTTAGGATAAAGTCACAAAAAATTTTTATTTTGTGAACCAAGAATAACTTGCCCACCTTCCTGACAAACTTTGAGTCTGGGAACTAAGCATTGCATAAAGACATTGCACACTAAGACAAAACATTTTTTTACACATAACACTGCAAAATAGGTCAAGATCTTTCATCTTTTAGATATTGAGCAAAGAGGCAAATGGTTGAAACAGGAATTGAAACATGAACCTGACCTACATATACTATCCTAAGGATGTTCTTTATGCCTCATACGCAGAATAATGCTAACAAGTTATTTGACACTTGAGGAATCACAGAGTTCAAAAATTTGCCTGTGGTCACATACCTGAAAGTGCAGATCTCGTATTAGAAAATAGGCTACACAGTTGTCCTCTTCACTTCTCCAACTGTTTCATTCTTGTCCCAAAACCGCTACTCATAAATATTGTTTTGGCTGATGGAGGTAGTAGGCCTGGGAAGTCCTGAAATCAAGGAAATTTAAAGTTAATCTTGGGAATAACTAGTACACTTGTACATGTAGTGTAACGGTATATTGTGGGGGATGGTAGAAGTGTATTGGAAGATATAGATAAAATTCTCACTTAAGTTAGATTGTGGCGGGCTCAAACATCCAAGTTAGAACATTGCTAGTCAAGATATATTTGAAGCAGAGTATTGAATAAGTTTGTATAGGGATAGACTGACACGGAAATTGGCATGTATGTTCAGGCAAGGGATAGATAGTGTAGGAATTAGGTGATGAAAGTGGAAATTGCAATGTGAAGAACAGGATCAGGTATTGTATAAACAGCATTGACAGGAATTGCCCCCAATATCATTTTCATTAATTCTTCTATGATTATGTATTTCCATAACTAAATTTTGGGGTAAAAAAACATGTTTCAATGGAACATATCTTCTTTACTAAATATTCATGTTTTTGCCCAATAATATGAGTTGATTTTTGTTGCGTTTTAGAATATTTAAAATCACAGGCTTTTTCCCCTAAGTGTACTGTCACCGTAACAGTATGTATTTAAATTTAAATATACCATGAAAATATTAATTCCATGGATTGATGTAACACATTCTTTTGAACTTTCATCACAAAGCACTGTATCTACCATCTTTCAAAATTCTGTACCTGACACCATATATTCTCACTATCTCATTTTTTATCCCTTTCATAGAAAACTACAGAGAAGACTTATGTATTCATGTCATCTTTTCCTTCCAATTTACAATTGAGTTCCCTGAAAACAGATTTTTATCCTCTTTAATACACCAAGGATATTCTTTTTAAAGTCAACAAGTTCCAAATTCCAAAGACCTTGATCTAGTGTTTATTTTACTAGATCAAATGTTAGTAACCAGATGGATTAGTGACATTTGACACAGTTGATCACTGACCTGCTTCCTTCATTTGGTTTCCAGGACATAACATTGTCCTCGTTTTCTCATTCACTGCTCCTTCTCAGGATCATTTGTTTGCTGCTGTTCCTCTTCTCAGCCCCTAAATATTGGAGCTCTCCAAAAGTTGAGCATCATGTGTCCTCTTGACCTCTCAATTTATACTCAATTCCTTGATGACATCATGCAGCCCTACTCTTTTATGTATCATCTGTATTTTGAAAACATATATAAGTAGCCATGAACAGTCCATTCAACTCCAGGCTCCTATATCCAGTTACCGCTTTGGTATCCAATAGGTAAATCAGCCTTTATATGACAAAAACCTGAAATGCTGATTTCCCCTTCCCCATTCTGAAACTTGTTAGTCCTGAAATACTCCACACCAACGTAAATGCACTCAGTTTAGTAGGCTAAAACTTAGACATCATCCTTGATTCCTCTCATTTTCTCACATCTATCCCATCTAATTCCCATTCATTCTATCCTCAAACTGTATCCAAAACCAAAACAAACAAACAACTTCTTACCACTTGTATTGCTACCAGTCTGGTCAAAGTTATCATCTTTCACCCTAATCACTGCTCTCTGTGCTTCTGCCCTCTTCCTACTACAGTCTTTTTCTATACAGCACTCTGAGTTATCCTTTTCAAGCTAAATAACATTAGGATGATCCCTTGCTGAAGAAACTGAAATGAGTTTGTATTAGTTATAAAATATACTGCAGAATCTTTGACACACTTTCCATTAAGTGGTGAGATATATGTTCTCTCACCCTTAGTTTACTTGGTTTTACATGACCTTAGAGGATTGTGGAGTAACACTATGTGACTTCCAAAGGCAGGTCTTAGAAGGTTATCCAGCTTTCACCTTGTTCGCGCTCTCAAACCTGTGAGCTGCCATGAAAGAAATCCAACTGCTCTGAGTTTATTGTGCTGTGCTTGACAATCCTCACTCAGCCTGACCTTCTATCCATCCTCTTCAAGGTACCAAACGTGTGAGAGAAACTATCATGGAGCCTCCATTCCAGCCCATCTACCAGCTCAATGCCAACAAATGGCATTCATCAATTCCACAAGGATTAAAAAAAAATCACCCATGCAAACCTTGCTTGAATTTCTGACAAAATCATATTTAAAACACGAAGTGTAAAGATTTACTGCTATTCAGATAAGTAGAATAGACATCTTACTCAAAAGTCAAATTCTGTTCAAAATTAAGATGATGAAAACTAAATTTTAACATCCCTAAACCTTCTTCTCTGCTGTGTTTCCCGAATTCAGCTAAAGTCAATTCCATTTTTTAAGTGTCTAAGGCCAAAATATTGGAGTTATCCTTGATTCTTCCCCCTTCATATTCTAAATATGATCTCACAGCAAAAAATTTTTGGTTCTACCTTTATGTCATGTTTAGAATATGACCATTTCTTATCAATTCCACTGCTATTCCTCTAGTCCAAGCCAGTCATCTTTTAGCCATATATTACTGAAATAGCCTTTCAACACAACACCCTTCACCTCAATTATTTTAATAGATATTTGTAATATTAGTATTTATTTTTAAAAATTAGTTTGCAACTGTGACCTAGTTCCTTCCTCTGGAAACATTAGAATTGTCTTTCTCTTCAGTTGTCCTTCACTGCTCTTTCTCAAACATTTGAAAAGTAGTATGTATAAAATGCCCAGCTCTGAGGCTGGTTCATGTCTGAGTATCTCTCAATAACAAAAAGAAAGGCATCTTTTGCATTCCTCTGTTTATCTTCAAATATAAAAAATTGCATTCAGTTTCCACAGGACATTAAACGACAAGAAAAAATAATTTGATGAGGGTGATGGCATAGGAGCTCTTTCAGAATATCTTGGTGAGCCTTTTCAAAATGCATACATATAACACAAATGTACATACACACGTTCACTCACTCAGAGAACTGGTAACTGTACTGAATCCCTTTACCCAAATCTGGCCTCTTTCTAGATTAGAATCAACATTTCCATTTATAGAAAGAATTGAAATCTGTATAGATTGCTTTTTCTGAATAATCTAGCACATTTTTTAGCTGAAATAAAATTTTATTTAGGGAAGCCACATCAGGCAAATGATACAGATTGAATACCAGATAAATTAGTAGAAAAACATGAAAAACCATGACTACTAGAGAGGGTGGCATTCCTGTTCTCTCATGCTCATACTGGATACCACTGTAATATTCTTCTATTTTCATTTTTCTTTAATTGTTTATAACACATACAACAAGTACAAATATCACACACACTACATCTGTTGTCATTTAGCTCACATAATTCAGAGAGAGTTGACAGTGTTTCATTCTAGCATTCCTTAAAGAAAACCAAAATTTTACTGCAAGTACAGCTGAAACAATTATTTTAAGCACCAAATGAGGGTTTTTTTTGGCTTTTTTTTTTTTTGGTGTGTGTATTTGAAGAAAAGATCTGGGAAAGGAGAACAATCATGTGGAAAATAATTATTGACATCTGATGACCCTCTACAATGAGCTAAAGTCGAGATTAGTATTTTTGTTCTCTGGGCTAATTGAGACTGCATTTTAAAAGTCATACTCAGTGTAATGAAAAATGAGGTCAAGTTGTGCTATGTGTGGGTGACATACAACACAATGGAATGTCTAGACTGTAAGTTCCTTAGGTCCCCATGGAACTTTGGAAGCTTCATTTAACACGAAAAATTTCTATGAACTTTTTGCATTAGGAACAGCTGTACTTTTGCATTTCCAAGTAATCTATTCTGAATATGCTGTTGTCCTCTTATGTGTTTCTTACACTATGAACTTTTTCTGCTAACATGATGTATTTTAAAAGTAAATAATTTATGGAGAAATGTGGAGGAGGAAGAATAGATGGTTAACTGCCTACAAAAACCTCTGCCCTTAAGGTTTATTATCTGTGAACCTTTTTGATAGAATTATAGTTTTATATTCATGGAGTGACCTAAGAAAAATCAGGTGAATACTAAAAGGCTTTTCTTCAGATTTGTAACTGTAAGAGTAATGCAAATTATACACGAATAATAAGGAGAAAGACGAGTTTAATCAGATGGCTTCACTGAACATCAAAACATATCTTAACAGAGCCAGTTCAGATAATTTTCTTAAGAAAACTGATATTTGTCATCACTTTATTGGTTTCTGTTTCCAAAGCCAACATACTCATAAAACTGCTATTTAACCAGTTGCTTAGACTACTCTTCAGGGAAGCTTGTTATCTGAACATCTAGATTTCTCATAAACTTGATGACCTGAATGAAATATCAAATCATAATTCTTCCTTTAATTATGCTTTTTTCCAAATAAGGATAATTATTAGTGAACATAAATATTTAAACATTAAAGAGTATTGTGGATCAAATTATATACCATTTGAGTACGTCCTAATGGCTGTACAGATAAGTTGAAATTAATTCAATTAAGATCGGCAAGTTATTTTTGAAAACTCACTATGTATTATGTAATGACTGCTTAATCTCTCTGATTATTGTTGCATTAACTGATTTTACTAGAGTGGGCAATTTATTATATATTTAATTGTGATTTACTGATTTCCTACTATGTATATTAAATTATAGGAATTAAGGTAGCTAGGATTATGAAGTGTCATGTATTATAACCTCAAAATACTCATAATGCCAACTCCATAAAAACAGCTGAATATATAATTATTGGTGGAAGAACAACAAACTCTTCAATGGAAAATACTTGCAGATATGTAGAATATCTCTGTATAGATTCATAAGAAATTAGTAAAGTGGTGATCCCTTGGGAGGAAAACTAATCAGCTGGGAAAGGGGCAGTGGGAAAGACTTACATTCACTGCATAGTTTTGGGCGGAATTTTGTATGAGCTACATTCAGGTTTCAAAATATAAAATAATTGTAGATATATCCATACAACCTCTGTCTGATCCTACCAAAAATGGACTTATCAAAGTGATAGGTAACTTTTGGGGTTTGGGTGAATGAGCAACATCCAGGTAAAGAGGGTACTAAGGGGTGCATACATAGATCTGGAACTCAGGGGGAACATTCTGGGTTAGAGAAATAGAATTAGAACATGGACACCAGACTGGTGGATAAGATTATCCAAACAAAGTGAGATAAAGTGTGGACCTACTAAGCAATGATATACAAGAAGAACAGGAGCCAGTAAAGAAAAATGAGAATAAGTATGATGAATATGAGTATGTACAGAAATAAGATGAAAATCTGAGAATGTGATAAGAGAGCAAACTAGGAATGGGTAATACTCAAATGTTAAGAAATCAAGAAAAAAACAGAAAGTGCTTATTATATGTAATGACAAGGATATAGGAGGATATTTGCTACAGCAATTTGCTCATATCCTTATGGAGATAAGCAGAGAAATGTGGATGTAGTAAATACAGAAATATCCTTCACAAGTTTAACTATATAAAGGAGAAAAATTAGCAGTTGGAGAAGTTGAAGCTATTATTTTTAATGAGCAAATTTGAGCATGTTAAAAGTCATTAGGGCAGGATGCATTAGAAAGAAATATATTGAAGATAGTGAAGAAGGAGGAGATAATTCAAAGAAAATTACTTAAGAAAGCAAAAGGGAATATCAAGCTTATAGGTGAGGATACTAACCTTACACAATAATACTGGGCAACAGTGAGATCGTTACTGAGTTAAAAAGGCCCTAATCTGTAGTATCTTGGTGTGCTGAACAGGAATATAACCCTGAACATTTTTTATTAGCTCTTATTTTGAAGATATTTCATAAA
Source organism: Scalopus aquaticus (assembly GCA_004024925.1). Classification (NCBI taxonomy): domain Eukaryota; kingdom Metazoa; phylum Chordata; class Mammalia; order Eulipotyphla; family Talpidae; genus Scalopus; species Scalopus aquaticus. The sequence goes on along the minus strand of PVIJ01006269.1, from coordinate 76,414 downwards.
TTCATTTTATATGTTTCACCATGTAAACTTTTTTTAAAGATTTCTTTTTTATTTATACATACAAATTGGGGTACAGGCCAAAGGCATGGGGCAGCAAGAGGGTTCACCAGAGACAGAGCGGGGAGCAGAACAGGCAGATCAGAAACACACTGCTGAGGGGAGCAGCGGGCAAGGCAGGAGAGGTCTGCCACGCCATGTGGGATTCTCCCCGGCCGGGCATCGAACTCGCGTCGCCGCTGCCAACAGCTCCACAGCGTAGCGCTTAACCGCTGCGCCACCGGGGAGGCCCTCACCATGTAAATTTATCCAGTAGGACTGCAACAACATCCTAAATCAGCCTAGAATGATGTAATATTGCATCAGTTTGCCTAATACCATCATACACACATCATCCAGAGTTGATTGCATCATGTTCTGATGCAATGCAATACTACTGCTAGGAGGCTGCTGAAGTAAGCTGATGTCAGCAGTGCACTCTATAAAGCCCTGTCGGAAAGGTTGAGCATTGAAAATATTTCAGACTTTGCGTGAGACAGTTTAAGCTACTGTTCCATAGAAATGTTATTATTTTATCCATTTAGGCACAATCCAGAACAGTAATGCCTCGAAAGTGCGTTCATAGCGTGGACAATTTCTGCTCTATTTGTGCTCAACCAGAAGAAAAGTATCACTTCTCAAGTGAAGAAGCCTTCTCATCTTGACTTCGGATGCAAAGTTGGTGACCAAGACAAGGCTTGGGCCCCGCATATTTGCTGTGCTCCATGTACAACACAGCTTTCACAGTGGTTCAATGGCGAAAGACCACCAATGCCATTTGCAGTCCCCATGGTGTGGAGAGAGCCAAGCAACCACATAAAAGCTGTTCCTTCTGCTTGTTCCTCCTCTCTCCGGTGGAATAACGAAGCAAAAGAAGTTGAGAATAGTCTACCCTAACATTCTGTCTGCACTGAGATGAGTTCCACATGGTGAGGGACTTCCTATTCCAGAAACTCCAGCAGAATATTCTCTTGATTCATCTGATGAGGACAAGGGTGAGCCCACCTTTCTTCTGTTCCATCAGCATGCAGTGAGCCAGATTGTCAGTGTGGTGCATCATCAACCCCACACAGACTAACACAGGAAGAACTCAATGACCTTTTTCATGATTTGGACTTATCCAAGAACAAGACAGAATGGCTAGGATCAAGACTCCAACAGTGGACTCTTCAAGAAGATGTTACAATTACTTTCTATCGAAAGTACCACCAGCAGGTGAAGCCTTTCTTTATAAAGGAAAGTACTCTGGTATTCTGTTCCGATATTGAGGGCCTCATGAATGCCTTAGAAATCACCGATGACCCACAAGAATGGAGACTATTTCTAGACTCTTCAAAACTGAGTCTTAAGGCTGTGCTTTTGCACGATGGAAACTGTCTTCCATCTATTCTATTCCTGAACAGCTGTAGAAGAGACAAGTGAGAAGTAGTCTATGACTTGATTTTCTACAGGTATTAACTGTAGGCCTATCTCTATTGACATGCATTTTGTGATGTAAACATCCATTTATTGCAGATTACAAAAAATAGTAGAGCCAAAATTAGAATTTGACTGTCATATTCGTGTTGAGCACATACAAATTGATAGGAAATGACTAATTTTATTTCAGTAACATGACTTTTGTAAAAATGTGTTGACCAGTGTAATCTAAGAGAAGAAAATATGCCTGCCGATGCGAGAGGGATCTGTATGATTATTAACAGAGAGAAGGTAAAGTTATATGGTCAGCAGAGGACAGAAAAAAGAGAGAAGTTTGAAGAAACTGGGGAAGGTTGAGATCACAGTTATGGTGAACAGGAGGAAACTTATTACCAATGTGTAAGGGAATTTCCTCAGAGACCCTGAAGAACAATCTGCTATTATATACCATGGATTTGTGTGGCATCAGATTGCAAGATTATACAGTATTCTCCAGCAGTTATCAAGTGGTCATTAAATGAGATTGAGTGAAGGGGGAAATTATTGGATTGATATATGGGAGACAGATGTATTGAAATGGCAATAAAATAAGGAAATTGGAAATAGCTCTGTGTGTATCTATAATATGTTTCAGATAATTCCAATTAGGTGTCCCATAGGCACCTAAAAAACAAAATAAATCTAAAACCATCATCTGCAAAATTCTTCCTTCTCCTTTATCGTTTTCATTATAGATAAGTTGTTTAAGTAAGAACTTTATAAACAATTTACACATTTTCTCCATTTGTAATATTTTTTTATGCTTTTCACTTTTGTATTGGTTAACCTTTTGTTTTAAACTTCTTTCCTTATTTCTCTGTGGTTAAACTCCTCTTCATATTTCAAGGCTCATATCAAGTATCACTCTCTGAAGAATTCTTCAGTTCCCCTTTCTACTACACTTAGTCACCCAGGATGCTTTGTAACACGTTCATTATAACCCTTACCTATTGCTCTAAGCTTTTTTAGCTAGAAATTCTGATTCTACATAATTATTTTTACATTATATTATTACTGAGGTTTACAGCATAGTATATAACTCAGTGGTATAGGTTCACGTCTCTTTAGATGTATGTTTTTGTTTTTTCAAGTGACTCCTTGATTGTAAGCTTAAAAAGGGGATTTTGTGGATTTCCTCCTATGTCTCAGGAGTACGTTATAAATGATTGATATATTTTCTTGAATAAATGAATTTTAGTAAATGAATAAAGAAATTCACTCTGAATACAGAGCTAACATATGAAGGAAGGCATAATGAGGAGAATTAATGAAAAATATTCAACATAATTATAGTTTCTGTTTTACTTCAACTATTTGACATTTCAAATTTATTTTAGAGATGTATTTGACATATTTAGATGAACTACAATAAAACACCAGTGTAATAGTGTAATCTGTGATTGCCTAACACCTTGAGCAAAAAAAAAATCAAAATTTCATACTTGCTAGTAATAATTTTTTTTGCTTGAAAACAATAACAATCTTAGAAAAATAGGAAATATTGAAAAGCATGTGAACAGACACCTTTTAACCTATTTAGAGCTGCTTTGAAAGGAACATACAGCAAATAAAAGGAATATTCCCTAGAATCCCAGTCTAGAAATTATAGAATTATCTATGATGCCACAATAGATCCTTCTATTGAAATATTTTCCTTATCTTTTTATCTACTCCTTCACATCCCTTTTTATACTTAACACAAGAAAACCAAATACTGATAACATCAAGCATGAGAAATAATCTTAACTGCCCATTCAGACTGTTTTGTAATCGATATTCAGGCTGCTTCCAAGCTACTCATTATAAAATAATGTTTATATTATATGATTTTTTGAATACCTTACTATGGCTACCGTTCATTCATTCATGCATTCATTCATTCATTCATTCATTCAAGAATTATGTGCATTACATTAACTTCTCATGAGTTACACTTATTTTGTTGCACTTTCGTTATCACACCCACTTACTGTTACTTATTGTTGCCTATTTTGGGGCAGCACATTAAATGTTACACAAATATCTTGTGTGTATGTATTTACGTAGATTTAGCCCTACTCTGCTCTGTGAGAATAGGGTTATTATTCCTCTGTACATCACCAGAATGCGATTGTGCACATACGGTATTTTTAAATGCATAGTTACGTCATTTCTCCACACTCAGTTTCTGAGAGCAAGACTATGTTTTATGCATAAATCCCCATTCCTGTTATATTCCCAGGTGCATAATACCTGCTTAGAATATCTTGATCTAATGCTTAATAAGTATAAATGTAGCTAATATATTTCTTATTCTCAAATGAATAAATTATCTCACATTAAAGTTTGCCTTATGAACTCTGGAATTATATAGCAACAACATCAACAGCAACAATAATAGCATCGAAAACTTCTATAATGTTTATTTACCACAAGGCATTTTTGCCAACACTTTTCACAAATAAAAATAATTCTCACCCTATAAAATGGGAGTGCAGATTGCCATACTTTTATATATAAGGTAGCAAATATAAATACTTCAGAGACTCCCAAAGATCATATAGGTATTGAGTGGCAGGGACTAAATTTTAACACAGGCATTTTGACTACAGATCCTAAGATTTTAATCACTAAACATTGTCTCATACGTACATTTTTGGGTGAAGTGTGTTTGAAACAAGAATATCCTCTATAGTTTTATCATTTAAAAGTACTTGTAGCCATACATTACAAAGAAGAAACCAAGTATCATGAATTTTGGATGATATAAAAGAAACAAGAATAATGAGTACTAATACTGAAAGGAGACTTTTTTTTTTTAATTGAGAAAAAACTGGTGATTCAGGGCATAGGATCATACCACCTCAGCTATATGTCACCACACCACACCCACCACCAAGGTACACAGTCTTTCACTAAAGTCCTTTGTTGCCCCTCCTTACTCTACTCGCCCCTCATTCCCTTCCTGTCTAGTAGTATCAATTCCTCAGTCCGATTTTAGGGCTTGTTATTGGTTATTTGTATTTGTTATTGTTATTTGTTATTCTTTTCGTATATTCCACACATAAGTGCAACCATCTGGTGTTTGTCTTTTTCCTCTGACTAATTTCCCTTGCATCAACCCCTCCAGTTCCATCCATGCTGTGGCAAATGGCACAAGTTCATACGTCTTTTATAGCTGAATTGTGTTCCACTGTTCATATATCCACATTTTTCTGATTCACTCTTCTTTCCTAGGGAACTTAGGTTACTTCCATAACTTGGCTGTTTTAACACTTTGTGTGCTGGCTATTTTCTGTGCCACTGCATGAATGGTATACGCATTCAATAAAACACACACAGCTCCTGAACTACTGGATATATTTTAATGAAATTTTAAATGCATAGAGATTAAAGCTTCTAGGCTGAGTATGATCAAAGAAATAGCTCCTAATAGTTCCAAATAAATCCACCGTGGCGTGAAAAACCGGAGACTAGATGAACACGTAAATACGTGATACATGAGCAGACCACAAAGTGTTAAGTAGTGGGCTAATAAGTAATAGCACTAGAATTACTGGATCACATGGTAGATCTCTTTTTAATATTTTGAGAAATACCATACAGTTTTACATAGGGGCTAGGGCAGTCTATATTCCCACCAACAGTGTACAAGAGTTCTTTTTTCTCTTTATCCTTGCTTGTTATTTCAGGTCATTTTCTGGGTTATATGATAGATCTATTTTTAATATTTTGAGAAACCTCCATACTATTTTCCATAGGAGGTGAAACAATTTACATTCCCATCCAAAGTGTGTGAGAATTACTTTTTCTCCATCTCCCTACCAACACTTATTGTTTCTGGTCTTTTTGATGGGGGTCATTCTCACAAGTGTGAGTGAGATGGTATCTAATTGTGGTTTTGTTTGCATTTCCCGAATGATAAGTTTTGGTGAACATTTTTACACGTATCTGCAGCCATCTGTATGTCTTCCTTGTAGCAGTGTCTATTTAACTCTTCTACCCATTTTTTGATTGGGTTTTTTTTTTTTTGAGTTGTGTGAGGTCTTTCTAAATCTTGGCTATCAGCCCTTTGTCAGGTGTATGATTTGTAAATATTTTATTCCCACTCATTAGGATATCTTTTTGTTTTAATGATTATTTCTTTTGCTGTGCAGAAGCTTTTTAGTTGATGTAGTTCCATTGGATTACGTTTACCTCTGTGTCTATTTCTATTAGAGATAAATCCATAAAGACATCACCAAAGCCAATATCATGGAATGTTTTGCCCATGTTGTCTTCAGTGTATTGTATGGTTTCATGTTTTAAATCCATCTTTAATATATTTTGAGCTAATTTTTATGTAAAATATGAGATGTGATCTAGTTTTATTCTTTTGTGTGTGGCTGTGCAGTTTCCCCGGTACCATTTATTGAAGACTCTCCTTTCTCCAGTGTCTCCTATTGACTCTTTTGTCATAGATTAACTGCCCATGGATGTGTGGGTTTATTTATGGGCTTTTAATTCTATTTCCTGTTCTGTGTCTATTTTGGTTCTATTACCATACTGTTTTGATTATTATAGCTTTGAATTATAGCATGTAGTGTTGGGAGTATGATACCACTATTCTTCCTCTTTGTGAGGAATGTTTTGACAGTGCAGGTCTTTGGTGATTCACTATGAATTTCAGTAATGTTTGTTCTGTTTCTTTGAAGAATGCCATTGGAATCTTAATAAGGATTGCATTGATTTGGTATATTGATTTAGCTAAGATGGACATTTTAACAATGTTAATTCTTACTCCTGTGAGCAGGGAATATCTTTTCATTTCTTTGTGCTTTGTATCTTTATTTCTTTTGACAGTGTCTTACTGTTTGGTTGTATATATCCTTCAACTCCTTTTTAAAGTTTATTTATAGATATTAGTTTGATGCAGTAGTGGACAGAATTGTTTCCTTGATTTGTTTTCTCTTCTACTTTGCGTATAGAAATGCAACTAATTTTTATAAATTTATTTCATTGATTATGTTGATATTTTGTTTCAACAATTCTTATAAGATCAACAAGAGCAATAATAATTATGAGGACTATTATAAAAAAGGAAGAGAAGAAAATTAGTTGGTGGGTTAGTTAAGATACACAAAGGAAACAGTATTGGTTGTTCTCTGTCATTACTAAAAAATTATCCAGAATAAATAACTATGAATTATATAAATGGGGGGGAGGGAGGGATGGGGAGAAAGAGAGAGAGAGAGAAACACCATACAAAGAGTATTTATTCAAGAAAATGGTTAAATATTAGAAACAACAGCAAATGTTGAATTCCTGGCTCCAAGATATCCTTGATATACAACAGCAGTCTAATAATCATAATGCCATTAACAACAGATACCATACATTACTGGGGGGAGACACAAAATAGGTTTGGAGCAACCTAAAAATTCTAATGCCAAAGAATTGACTTGTCTGGCAGTTACTTTGAAAACCTCACCCTAAGAGAATGTCTTTGACCTGACTCTGAGCTCAACAGGAATAACCTTTTCCTGAGAGCATTTGTCAAAGTGATAAGTCATTGTTTAATATAATGGCTTCCTGTGGGGAAAACAAGATTATGACTAAAAAAATTAAAATGAAAATCTGAAGAATAGCATTTCATTGTGGGTTTTGAAGACACCCTTATTCCTGAAATTGAGATAGCCTAATGCATGTGCAGCTATATTCATTTTCAGGAAGATCTGAGATGCACTAATGTCTCACCTATGATGAACCTTGAGGCACTATAGAGCAGGATGTGAATGCTAAGGTGGAGCTGTCAACTGCTTGCTAGGATGTTGATTTAATACCTCAACATGTACACATGGCACTTTTTCAAAGGGTAGAAAATGTATTGGTTGAAGGTTTGTCATTCACTGACAGTTGCTCTGACCCAACAGGACTTCAGAGGGTGCACATGACATAGAATGCAGCCTTTGCAGATATAGTCCAGAAGAGTTTCTAAGGAAATAACCATAAAAGAAAAAGAAGTCAATTCTGGTTTCTAGAATTGAAATGTTACATTACATAAAGGTCTATTAAAAAAACCTATAAAACATGTACAGAAACAAAAAAAGTATGACCCATGTACAGGAAAATAAAATCAACAGAAACATTCACTGAACATAACCAAACTAATTTAATAGACAAAGAATAAATCAGGTATTGTAAGTTTTTCAAAGAACTAAAGGAAATAGTATCTACAAATAAAGAAAAGAATGAGGACAATGAAGTTATTTTAAAACATCTAAAGCTGAAAAGTATAATAATTGAAATAAAAATTAATTATGGAGACTGCATAGCAGATTTGAACTGACAAATTTAGGAACCAATAAACTTGAAATGAGGTCAATTTGAATTATCTGTTTCAAGTAACAGAAAGAAAATAAGAATTAATTAAAATGAATAGCGCCTCAGAACCTTGTGATACACCATGAAGTATACCAACATATACACAGTGAGAATCCCAGAAGGAAAGAAGAGGCACAATGAATATTTTTTAAAATAATGCATTTGATGAAAAACATTAAGCTACATAGCAAAAAATCTCAAAACTGTACATGTAAGGTAAGCTCAAATCTATCTATACCTGTGCACGTTATAACCAAAATGAGAAAACAAAGTATTTGGACACAGAATGAAAGAAATGAATTATTACATAAAAGGGAGGTTTATAAGATCAACACCTGATTTCCCCAGAGAATCCATGGAGGCCAGAGGGCAGTGGGCGATATATTTAAAGTGCTGACTTAGTCAAGAATTCTATATTCAATAAAATTTCACGTCAACTATGAAGGAGAAATTAATAGATCACTCAATAATCAAAACCAGAATTTGTTGCCAGAAGATTTTCCATAAAGGAATTTCTGTGGATGTAGTGAAAAGACACTAATATAGTGAATTCTAATCAATAATTCAATTCATCAATAATACCAGTAATGGTAAGTAGTAAGATATAGAAGCACTGTAAATGCATTATTGGTTAATAAACCTTTTTTCTCCTGTGTGATTTAAAAACAACTACTTAAAATAATTAACAAAACAGAGCTGATAATGTTTATACTTGAGGATTTGGCTCAGTTTTTACCTATAGGTTGTTAAGATCATATAAATCTATGTATAATAATTTTCAATATTATAATTATGCAAACATTTTTCTTTTAGAGTTAAGTAGCATGACTGGCTCTACAGAAAAAATGATACAGCTTCGTAAAGCAGATGTTTTAAGTATCAAAGTCAAATGCATTCTTCTATTATAAATTCCATTTAGAGCTCAAATTCATGCTACATTCTAGTTTTCATTGTTATGTCCTTGTAGAACTTCTGGCTTTTCTTGGCATAGCAGGTTAGTTTTCTTTTTTTTTTTTCTTTTTGGTTATTGACTTAAGAATTGTATGCTTTATTTGCCTTATGACTAAGATCATTCAGCTTCTTAAATCCTACTGTACAAAGACTTGATTATCCATGTTAAAAAAATACTGCTGAAAGTTAAAATACTGAAAACTAGAACCAAAATTTGATAGTTATGAAAAATATGAAAAAAGGTTATTATTGGGAACTTGACTTGAAAAAATTTAAATGTGCACTTATTTAATCTTTTATTTAATAGCATTTATCTTTTTATTAAAAATAAGCATTTATTTCTTAGAACAAATAATAAGTACTGAAAGTATTGATTTTTAGAGGTATATTGGAGAAGTGTTCCCAACTAAAGTATAATATACTACTGAATTTCTTATTTTATATATTAGTTTCACATCTTAAACATAAATGTCATCTTTGCAAAAGTATTTGAAAGCTTCATTCATTTTCCAAAAGGATTCCCCTAATATTTTGATATTTAAGTTATCTTCTTGTGAAACACCTACCATACCATTATATTTTTCAATTTTCTCCTCCAATTTTAAATTGATCTTATTCTACTGCATGATTATTTACAAGTGACTCTGTCACGGGAGATTCTTACTTGTTGACAAAAAATAAATCCATCATCTACGTGATAGCCAATAATTTTGCAATATGTTTTACATCCAATTTGAACTTATTCTATTGAATTTCTAAATTGTTAAGTTTAGATTCCATTTATCTTCTGTCTCCTTTTTCATGGTTGCCTATTCCTTTTTTTATGAAAATGTAATATTTTTGATTCCTCAAGAATATATGTTAAAATAATTTTTAAGTTGTTATTTCACTCCAAATTATCCTTGTTTTTCCATGGCTAGTTGGACTTCCTTTTATACTTCTAGTTTTTGTCAAATGTCTCACCATATTGGTTTTCTACTCATACTTACAAATGAAAGACTAAGTGGATTACCATAGGTCACCATCAAGCAATTCTGCTGCCATTAATAAGATCTTCTTCCATGGGTCTCCTTCCTGAAAGCCAGATCCATTTTCAAATTAGTGTATTATATTTTAATGCTTATGGAAAAAAGAGTCATATAATTTCTCTTCTATACCAAAATGAGGATTGTCCTTCTGTGAGGTACCAACCACCTTAACAAAAGCTCTACTCCCTTTCAGGAGTATCAATTGTTCTTTAGAAAATAGCATTTTGATTTCTCTATTAGTAGTGATAGTGAATATTTTTTCATGTACCTGTTGGCCATCTGTAATCAAAACCAAAATTAGGTATCACTTCACACCTGTGACAATGGCCCATATCAAAAAGACTAGAAACAACAAATGTTGACCAGGTAGCACAGAAAAAGAAACCATCATATGCTGTTGGTGGGAATGTCGATGGTGCAGCCATTTTACAAAACAGTATGGGGATTCCTCAAAAAATTAAAAAATAAGAATACCTTATATCTAGCAACTCTACTTCTAGGTATATATCTGAAAAATATGAGAACACTAATTTGAATAAGATGTATGCACCCCTGTGTTCATTACAGCACTATTCATAATATCTAGGCTATGGAAAGAACCTAAATGCCCAAGGAAAGATGAGTAGATTAAGATATGATATATATACACAATGGATATTATACAACTATTTAAAAAGCTGAAATCTTGCCACTTGTGATAACATGGATGGAACTTGAAGTGATCATACTAACAAGATAAATCAGAAAGAGAAAGAAAAACCACATGATTTCACTCATGGGGAATATAAAGAAACAAGACAAGTGAACAAAATCAAACACACTGATAAATGGTAGTTACCAGAGGGAAAGAGGATAGGGGGCATGGAAGGAATAAGTAGAAGGGGCTAATTGGATAGTGGTGAACATTTTAGGCTTTTGGTGATGGGTGTGGTGTGGTATAAATCTTTACTGAGATGTGAAACTGTACTCCTGAAACTTATATAGTATTGTAAACCTATGGTATAGTAATAAAAACAAAATGGAAAATAAAATATTGGACTCCACTTGTATATAAATGCTAGTATAGGGGTTTTGCTGACCACACAGCCATTCTGTAAACTCTATCAGTTTCAAAAATGGACATACACTGATAGTTGTATGTAAATATTTATATTTAATATATAGTTACATATTTCTAAAGCACATGTACATACTCCTGTTAATCTGTTTCTACAATAAGAATAATATGCTTATTTTTTATTTAAAGATTTATTTATTTATACATACAGCTGGGATACAGGCCAGAGGTGTGGAGTGGTGAGAGGCTTCACCAGAGACAGAGTGGGGAGCAGAACAGGCAGATCAGAAATACACTGCTGAGGAGAGCAGCGGGCGAGGCAGGAGAGGTCTGCCGCACCATGTGGAATTCTCCCGGGCTGGGCGTCGAACTCGCCTCGCTGCTGCCGACAGCTCCACAGCCCAGCGCTTAACTGCTGTGCCACCAGGGAGGCCCCAATATGCTTATTTTTTTATAGAAAATAAGTAGAAGTGGAAACTTTAATACTGTTTCTGTGTACTACATGGAATCATCTTGTGTCCCTCCTAGGATAAGCACACACCACCTTGGTGATCACTGCTGTAGCCCTTCAGTCATTTTGCTTTATAATTCTATTCCCTTTCTACTTTTTTGGTGAAAGCAGCTTTAACCTCTCTTGGAACATTCTGTGCATGCCCCGAGCTGTTGTTCTCACCATTATAGATTATTTATCAATAAGGTCTCAGATTTCTTACATCCTCCAGAATATCCATCAAAGTTCTGGCCTTCTGATTCCTCTCCTATTTTCAGTGAATTTACAGATTTACTATCTTTAGCACTTCATTATGATTATTTAAGGGAATTTTATAAAAAAGAAAATGAAAAATTTGTGCTGTGTTATCTTGAACTGAAATCCTATCAACTGTTTTCATTTATTTCTCAGATTATAGACTTCCATCTGCATTGTTACGCTATCAGCATCCAGTAATCTATTCAAATGAAGGATCGTTTTTTGGGGGCCTCCCTGGTGGCGCAGCGGTTGAGCGCTGCGCTGTGGAGCTGTTGGCAGCGCACAATGAGAGTTCGATGCCCGGCCAGGGAGGATCCCACATGGTACCGCAGACCTCTCCTGCCTCGCCCGCTGCTCCCCTCAGCAGTATATTTCTGATCTGCCTGTTCTGCTCCCCACTCTGTCTCTGGTGAACCCTCTCGCCGCCCCACGCCTCTGGCCTGTACCCCAGCTAGTATGTATAAATAAATAAATCTTTTAAAAAAATGAAGGATCATTTTTATACCAATTAATATTGTTAATAGTCCCAAGCATACTGGCATTACAACTTTGAATGCAACTAGTAAGCCAGGTCCCTAAGTTGTGATTCATTAGATATTAAATAGATTATAAATGCTGAGTTCAACTAGTGTTAAAACAAATACATGGTATTAGGGAATTCTGTTGGACATAAATAGTTTTATGCTGCAGCATTTCAAGTTTAAGGTATAATATTAATGATTAAGGCTGGTGTTAGTCTCCTCTCTCAGTTGCAGCTTCGTAATGACAAGCTTCCTTTTTAATGTTCAGGGCCTGCTGTGCCAGTAGTACTTTTAACAAAATACGTTTGCTTTAGGCTTTCTGACATTGCTTCACACTGAGATAAACACAATTAACAAGACCTATTTAAATTCTGACTCTTTGGTAATTGTTTATTAATGGGATTTTAAGATTCCTTTTTTTATTTCAACCTTTTTTTCAATCAGGGTTTTCATTTGCTGTTTGTTTTCATTTTTAACACCTGGATATTATCTATTTGATAAATTTCTCAATGGCAAGAATTTCTCATAAAATGGTCAAAAGCTCATTTGGTGTTAGGATAATTATGGAGAAGCAATCTTACAATAGGCTTAGAAGAGCAATGGATTCATAAATAAAATTAACACTGAAACACATCATTTATATTTGCTCATTTAATAAGTAGGAGCACTATATACTTTTTTGTTCTGATGTTAAGCCATACCATCAGATATCACCATGAAACCATGGTATAGAGCACACCACAGTACCTACTATAGAAGTGACATGGGGTAATGGAATGAATATTGATTTTTTTCTGTATTTCAAATTTTCTTAAATTATTTCTAATGAGGTAATATTGGTTTACAATACTTTATATGATTTAGAGGTATAGATTTAAACTTCTTTGGGTATGTTACCATACTACACACATCAACAAAACATCCATAATACTCCACTCCACTCCACTGGATACCCTTATCCCACTACTCCCCATTCCGTACTCTCCCTCTATAGTAGCTTCAATTCCATAGTCAGATTTCTAGGATTTGTTTTGGTTTAGTCTCTATATTCCATATATGAATGAAATCAACCTGTATTTGTCTTCTGCTTCTGACTTATTTGGTATAATCCCTTACAGTTCTACCTGTGTTGTCACAAATGACAAGTTTCATCATTTTTATAGCCTAGTAGTATTCCATCATATGTATATAACACATCTTTTTGTTCACTCATCTGTCTTTGGGCACTTAGGTTATTTCTTTTAACAATGTGATATAGCTTTTGTTATATAGGTCTTTTACCACTTTCTAAAAGATTATTCTGGTACTTTTTGATACAGTTGTAAATAGGATACTGTTATTTATTTCTTTCTCTTCTAGTTTTTTGTTTGTATACAGAAGTGCAACAAATATTTGCATATTGATTTAGTAGCCTACCACTTCACTGTAAAAACAAAAAGTGTCTCCAAAACTAAAAGGCCAGGACCAAATGGTTTCACTAGTGATTTCTACCAAACTATCAAAGAAAAACTAATACATAACCTTCTCAAACTCTTCCCAAAAATTGGGGAAAAGGGAATGCCTCTAGACATATTTTGTGAGAACAATTTGACTTTGATACCAAAAGTAGATAAGGATCTCACACAAAAAATGAAAACTACAGAATACTACCCTAATGACCATAGATGCAAAAATTCTCAGTAAAATATTAAAAAGCCCACATTGCATGATTAGGAAAGCAATATCAGGAAGACTTAACACTCCCCTGTATATATGCACCAAACTAAAGAGCATCAAAATATATAAGGCAGCTATTTAAAAAAAATCTAAAAACAAATATTGGCGGCAACAGAATAGAACTAGGGGACTTCAGTAGTACTTTTTCATCAATGGGCATATCAAGCACACAGAAAATCAGTAAGGAAGCAATAAAGCTTAGTACACATTGTTTTCAGGTGCACACAGGACATTCTCCAGGTTAGAATACATGTTGAGTCAAAAACATAGTCAATAAATCCATGAAGATTGAAATTAAATTGAGTGTCATCTCTGATTACAATGATTTCAAACCACTTTTTTTTCTGTAGAGATTGAGGAGTACACCACTGAATGACTATTGGGATAATGAGAAAATCAGACAAGTTAAAAAATACTTGAAAACAAATGAAAACAAAAACATAAGCTACCAGAAACTAAGATGCAGAAAAAGTAGTACTTATAGGGAAATATATAGCAATATAGCCCCACATCAAAAACAAGAAAGATCTTCCCTCTAAGTACTGCTTGACGTGTCCTTTAATGAAAGGGTAGTGTTGAAGTCCCTTACTGCTATTGTCTCTCTTCTTCCACCTGGTGCCTTTGGGCTTTATTTTTTTCAAGTCACAGATTTGGTCCTTCATTTGGCCTATTCTGCTTCCATAACTTTCTCTAGAATCTTTTAGGTCATCTATTCAGCTTTATACATTTTGAATCTCTGTTATTTTCTTATTTAAAGCTTCAATTTCTATTTTGTCTTCATTAATTTTGTTTCTCATGTCACTGGTTTCTCTAGTTTTGTCTTTTTTTTTTTAAGATTGATTTATTTATACATACAAGCTGGGGTATAGGCCAGAGGCGTAGGGCGGCGAGAGGGTTCACCAGAGACAGAGTGGGGAGCGTAACAGGCAGATCAGAAATACACTACTGAGGGGAGCAGTGGGGGAGGCAGAAGAGGTCTGCCGCACCATATGGGATTCTTCCCGGCTGGGCGTCGAACTTGCATGGCGTGCGCTGCCGACAGCTCCACAGTGCAGCGCTCAACCGCTGCGCCACCAGGGAGGCCCCTGTTTCTCTAGTTTTGTTGCATCTGATTAGTTTCTCTGGGTTCTTTATTACTTTGGCTTTCTTTTCCACATTTTCTGCCAGTTCATTGACTTTCTTATAACAATTTTGAACTCTCTATGTGGTAGAAAATACTTAATGTCTTTGTGCTTGGATTCTAAAGAGTTTTTCTCTCCTTATGTCTTATATCCCCTTGACTTGTTAAGGTGCCATGTTTTCTTTTTTTTTTTTTTTTTCTCATTTTGGTGCTTTAGATTTCCCTATCTTTAAGTATTTGTAGCAGTAACTTAGAGAGTGGAACTAAGTTTTGGTTCAACGGATGTTACTATGCTTTTATTTGATTTTCAGTGTTTTTGGCCTTCCCTGGTCTCTGTAGGCCCAGGTACTCATGTTGCAGTTCCTGAAAGAGGGTGAGAGTGATCTAGATGTGTCCAAATGCTGGTGTGAATGTGCTGGGGTAGATGTGACTGGCTCAAGTTTGTGGCACTCCAATATACTTCCTCTTTTGGTTGCCATACCTGAGAATCTGTAATATATGCACTGTCAGTGTGCTTCACAACACCACTCCCTGTTCCAAGGGGTGGCTGGGAGGGAGGTTTGCTGTCCTGAACACAATCTCTAAACTCCTTAGAAGGAATTCGACCTGTGTGGAGCCCCTACCTCTTCCACATATGTTTCCTGTCAGTCAAGGGTGTGTACCTACACACCGTTCAGCTCTTCCCTCCTTGGGGCCATGGCTGAACTGGCAGTCCACAAATGTTTTGTTCCCCATCCTGAACCACTACCCCCAGGAATTTCTGTCCACACACCTACTGTTCAGAGAAGCCTAACTCTTCTTTGTCCTCTCTGTCACTGTGTTCATCTCAGATGTCCAAAGCATATTCCAGGTTTGTCCCAAGCCCTGGGATTCTGTAAGTGTGGTTTCTCTCTGGTTAACTGTTAAATGATTCTTTGCAGGTGAAGCAAGATAACACCTCTATTGTAACTTTGACCCCTCTCTGAAGAGTGATTTTAATAATACTTACATCTCAGCACTGTCTGATTTGGGGCAAGGCTTAGCCACTATGAGTTTGCATTTTCTCATGTATGTAATGGAGATTAGAATTATTCCAGAATTGCTCTGGTGGTTAAATGAATTTAACATATATAGAATGATACCATTCCTGTCATACAATAGCTACTCATTATATTTGAACTCATTTTCTTCCTGGTTCTGTAAGTGGTGTACTTGCTTGTCCAGACAAAAATAATTTTAAACTCTGCCACCTTGTAGAGTTTCTGGGAATTCTAACCAGAGCTATACTTATTATTTTAATGTTTTAAAAGGTTTTATTCCTAGAGGTCATCTGGGAAAAAAAAGTCTACAATATTTTTCCTTTGGATTCAGAGGAAAAAGAAATAAATTAGAACAGTATCAGGTAAACCAATACATCAAATATAATCATTACATATCAGGACGTCAAATAATCAGAGGAGACAATCAGAGAAAAACATTTAAAAATACAGATTCCTTAGTCCCATTCCAAACATTGAAACAGCGTACTGGTGAATTAGAACAAAACATTTATAATTTTTTAAAATATCCAGATTATTTTCATTAATATCTTGGTTGGAAGCCACTGAAATACGGGATGTATTAGTTAGACTCTCTAAGCTTTAATTGTTTATCAAACCAGATTGCCAGACTGATACTTATTTAAATAATACCAATATATTTCCTCATAGAAATGCTTTAATAATTAGTTTCATATTTCCATATTTTTCTCTGTTCTTATTCATTATCAGTACTAAATAGCTTAGAAATAATGTCCTTGTGCTTTTATTTTATAACATTTCCAAGACAATATTCTGTTGCCTAATACTTCTATTAAGGATCACATCAACATTTTATCCCAAAATGATGGTTTATACAGAAAATTTGTCTTACTTGTAGATCTGCATTGCTTCTTTTGATTAGAGAATAAGAATTAATCTATTACTTTTGATTTCTTTCTTTTGACTGCCTGGAAGTTAAGTATCTCTCTCCTTCCTTCATACCAACCTCCATTATTATTGGTTGTTGCTTATTTTCTGTTGGCTGCAATGATTATAATGCATTTGTACCTCTTGTTAAAAGTCAGCTGAAATTTTTTTTGTGGGAATAAGGTGTGGCATGAATAGAAAATAAATGTCATAAACCTCACTAGCTGAATGTTGATATATAAAATCATTCTGTGATTTTTTTTTGCTGGCTTACATAGTTTTTATGCTTCATTCCTCCATAGACTGCTTATAAACAGATGTCCTAATGAAATTTTCTGTAATTTAGAATTTCTGATACCAGAAACTTGTTTAACAGTACTAACATGTTTAACTGAACTCCGTTTTCTTTTGTTCTAAAAACTTTCTAATTAACATTAAAAAGAAAAACTTTAAGACTTTGTAACTAAATCATCTTTAGTATATCATGGTGCTAGCAAGTATGTAGCCAAGAAAACTTAGGAAAATGATGTTAAAGAAGAAAGATTGACAGTTGAGTACTTTTGTATGTGAAATTACGGGAAATCATCTTACCTTGCTCTGTACCCAAGACTTCTTCCTACACTGATAAGTTTAAACCTGATTTCATTTCACATCTTAGGTCACACCTCCCTGTAATACCATACTACAAGAATGCTATTGTTATTCTACAATTCCATACTGATGTTTTTTCCTCCCTTCCCCTTCTCTCCCCTCCTTTATCCTTTTCTCTTCTTTCCCCAACACTCCCCTCACTTCCACTCCCAGATTCTCTCTTTTTTATTTCCCCCACCACCATTTGTCTTTATCACTCTCTCATTCCTGTCATTTCCCCTTCCCTTTCCTTTATACTCCACAACTAGACTGTTCTTTAATTAGGCTCACTAGGGACTTAGACACAAAGAAGTTCTTAAGTCTAATTCCAAAAGAATTTCAAATTGAAAGTAAGCTTTCTCTGGGTCTTCAAAGTTCCCAGAAACAGTTCTCTTTCTTGGATTTGGGGCCTTTGCTGTTTCTTGTCATTGTTACATTTAAATATTTATACCAGAGAAAGTTTGCCAAGTTCATAATAAGCACAAAAGAAAATAAATTCATTATGCTCAGGGTGATCAGTTTTACCACAAATTCTACTACGGGGCAGCTGTTTGTTTTCAGTGTTCATTTTCTTGGATCAGTCAGGTAGACAGCTGGTTTTTTTTTTTTTTGGGGGGGGAAGGGCATTTTTGTTCATTTGTGTTCCACTGAATTGTAAATCTATCACACATTTTCTTTTAAAATTTCAGCCCGGAGCTCACAATTCTATCATTAAAAAATAGCTTCATATCACTAATTCAAAAATGCATATCTATATATTCTAGGCATTTTAAACACATGCAAAAACTGTGCACAATAAATAACCTTAATTCATCAGAGCTTAGATAAAAAAGATTCTGTTTTATGTGACTGCAGTATGTCCTCATAATTCTTGTGCAAGGTAAAATACCCTACTGACATACAATCATAAAATTATACATTGTGCTTCACTTTATGCAGTGTACTACTACCTGTCATAGGTGTGGCTAAGCATGTGAATTCCCACTCTCTGAAACAATCATTTGATAATAAGTAGTTGAATACTTTCGTAGGCTGTGTGTCCACAACACTAAAAACATCTGGCCAACTCAATGAAGAAAATTCAAACTGGTAATTTGGCGCCATGTAGCCTAAACAGGGGTTGATTGAAATTTCACTTTGCTACGGGTTGTTTAGACTTTGTATAGACAAACTTAGAAGAAATTTAAGGTTTTTTTTATTGGATGATGTGAAGCAGATCATTTTAACTAAACCAACCAGTAATTTTAGTAGAATGTTAAATGAAATACTGTAAATTAAATATCAATGACTATGTGGTGATTGTTTTGCTAATTTTATTTATTTTATCTTATTTTTTAAATGCAGATGATGTTACTGGCATTGCCATAAAATGTGCTGGTTTTTTTCAGAATGGGGGGGTTGGGGAAGAATTTCAGATAAGTTGTCCACACTTTCTGAGGAAGGTTAAAAAGCATAAAATTGTGGTGTGTGTGTGTGTGTGTGTGTGTGTGTGTGTGAGAGAGAGAGAGAGAGAGAGAGAGAGAGAGAGAGAGAGAGAGAGAGAGAGAGAGAGAGAGATGTTTTCCTTTGTGACAAATAGCTGGATGGAATCCATCACCATCCCTCATTATCATCATATAAGAACACTCAGAGATTAGGAACCACAATCACAAGAATCTGCAACCTTACAAAATAAAATAGTTCTGTGTGTCAAAGTTCAGATATTTTTTACCTTATGGCAATATATATTTTTATTTGATATATAA
The DNA here is from genome assembly GCA_004024925.1 of Scalopus aquaticus. Taxonomy (NCBI): domain Eukaryota; kingdom Metazoa; phylum Chordata; class Mammalia; order Eulipotyphla; family Talpidae; genus Scalopus; species Scalopus aquaticus. The sequence continues at coordinate 57,137 of PVIJ01006269.1, read as the reverse complement.
CCATGATTTTTCTATAATATTTTATAAAAATTGTCATTTTTTTCATTGCTTTCTTACAGACAGTGGTGTTTGTTTTATTTTCAGGAGACTAGTAAATCTTCATTAAAAGGAGAGTAAAAGGGAAGATCATATAAAACGAAGAATTGTTCCACATAGTAGCTATATTATAAATATTTGTTAAATACATAAATTTAGAATTTTGTACAATAGAGTGAACTATTCACCAAATAATTTACAAAAATATTGTAAACCGTATTTTACCAAAATACTGTTCTCTGAAGCCAAATAGTAAATTTTATACTCAAGAAAAATTCCAAGGAAAATGAATATTTTGGATATATTAATGATACTTGTGTTTGTTTTGTTTTAAGAGTTTTATCCCTTGGTGAAAAAAATTAGATCTAAGCATTTAATTCCATCAAAAATCTAAACATATCTAAGCACATCAAATCTATGCTATTGTCTATAATAAAAATATATGTTATAATGCAATGTTACTTCAATAATTATATATACACATATGTATATATAATATGAAACATTCAACAAAGTCTCATTTGACTCCATGCCTGATAAAGATGAAGAACTCTCTAATCACTTTAGTCTGTTATGAACAGACTCATTGTTTACATACAGGTATCACCATAAAGCTAATTTCACAAATGAGATATATAATAAATAAGGATTTTATCTTTTCTTATTTATAAGTACATATTTCACCTTTATCATCGATGCTAAGTGATAGTTTACTGTCTTTCTTGTCATCTGTTTTAGGTGTATAAGCAGACTCCCTAGCTGGTTCATAAACTCCCTGAAGGCAGTAATCGTAGCAGATATATCTTTTGTTTCTTATAGTCCTGTAACAGGCATTGTATACCTATGGGAATTTTTAAAAGTTTAATAAATATTTCTGAATTGTATGACAGTGAAGTGCAATGTTATTTGTACTATTGAAAGAGTACCCTAACAAATATAATATCAATAATACTAGATTTAGTTTTATCAATAATAGAGTTGATTATTTTTGTGGTACATAGACTGGGATAATCCAAAATATCCATTCAAAAGTTAATTTCCAATCTCTTCCTACAGCTGCTTTTTGAGATCCAGTGATGAATAGTAAAACAATCTGATTTGTTTCAACTTATTTTCCTTGCTTTTTTGTTCACTATCTGATGGATATGCTAATGAACAGTGAAATTGCCAAAGAGTGAACAGTAGCAGGAAAAGAAAATAGAAGGCATGAATAAATTACCAAAAATGGGAGGTGGATAGATACCTGAGAATTATCATTACCATTTGAATAGGTATTATGAAGTGATGGATTTTATATTCTGTGAGTTTGGCCCTGTCCATCAGTTCACTGAAGTAATAATGCTCAGAGAGGATTTTGACCAAGCTTTCATCAAATAAAAAAATCCATGTTGGTTGGCAAATGAAAATAATAATGATAATAATAATTATAATAAAAAATAGTAATGCTATGATTAAGACTTCACTTTCATTTAAAAGATTGCAAATATAGAAAAGGCAGAACACCTTGGAACCAGAAAACTCTGAGATTTACAGAATTAATTTATACGTTGCCCTTCAGGTCAGTATAACACCAAAATGAATATGAACAAATTATCTTTCTTAGTCACTATATGCATCATAATGAGGGACATCCGAGAATTTTACTGCAGAGTCCCATATAAACACTCTTGTCAAGAACGCTTACTGACTCCATACTAGACACATGCAATGTACTTTGTTTTTTTTTCAGTCCTCATTTTAGAAAAACCTCTTAACACCTTGATGTGGTTGGATATATTCCTTCTTGAAATAGAGTAAACTTTTGGCTTAATATCTTTCATAGGTATTACATGATAAAATAAATTTTAAGTCCTTTATATAGGCTACAAAAAAGTATAAGTGGGCTCTTGCCTACCTCAAATATAAAATTTTGTACTACTTTCTCCCTTACTCATTACACAACAGCCATGCTGACCCTTTATTTTCTTAAATATACCTGTCGGGGTTTTTTGTATGCTATTAAATATGTTAATACATCTAAAGCACTGAGCACAGAATCTAGCATAGTTAGCAATGCAATTTAAAGTTTTATTGCTTAGTATTTATTAATATGCAATCATCATCAAACCCTATGAAGTGAGTCTTATTATTATTCCATTTAAAAATAGAGAAAAATTGATCACAGAAGGGTAACTTGCAAGATCATACAGCTGGTAAGTGGTGAAGTGGTGGGTGTAGTGTATAAACCCAGCAAGTCTGGCTTTAAGAGTACAAGCTCTTAATCACCTGCCTATAAATTATGTAATATATTCATCCCTCTTTCTAGACAAGGACCATACAAGGCACCACAACTAATAAGTAACAAATCTGTACTTAGGTACATTTGATTATAAAATGTATGCCTCTTAATGGGAAAGAGAATGATGAACAATATTTTTTAAGCTAGAAATATGTGTGGCCAATAGCCCACTTGCACAAATGGATTTTAGTTAAGAGGAAAGTTTATGTAGTAGCTATGTAATAGCTCTGAAGCTAAACAAAAGGGAAAATTGGTGGAAAGTACCGAAAGTAAACTGGGTCTTGTTGAGGGGGGAGAGGGAATAATTTTTAAGAACCTCTATATTACCTCTCATCCCACTCTCATTTTCACAATTTATTACTTGGAAAGTTTGAAAATGGGAATGAATAAACTTTTGTATATGGAGAAAGGATAAAGAAGAGGGCAGGCATGTTGCTAATTAGCCTGTCTCTGCTTTTATTATCCGCTTCTATAATATATAGAAGGTCTACAATCTTTAATCTGCAATGGGGACTACTCAGGTCTAACAATTTGAGTGGGCATTTGGTGGTAAGAAATAACATGACTGTCTTTTGTCACTCTTGAGGTTTATGGGCTAGCTGCTTCTACATCTTTAGTACCTTCCCCAAAATTGTGCTGAAGTTGTGAATCTTATTTAAAAATTTGAGAATTTACGTCGCTCATCTCTACATCATCAATATAAACACATAAACATGCACAGACACCAGAAAGCCAGAGTAATGTAGAAAGTCACCCCAATCTTTACTTCTCACGAGGAGTATACAAGTGTGTGTATTCATATACATATATATGTACATAAATTTTAAAATTACTGAGGGAGGTGCGTTTTAATGGATTTCAGTTTTATGTCTGGAAAACCACTGGAGAGCTTTGAACAAACTGAAATTATGTGGCTTGCATTCTAACTGGGACACTCTGATTGATGTGTGGAGAATTTTAGGTAGTGGCAGAGGAATCACTTAGATACCTAGTGCAACAATCTACATTCATTAGACAAAATGCTTGTAGTGAAGGAAATGAAAACTGTTGGATTCTGGGAATATTGTTTTATTGTGTTAGAAATGTTCACTCCCAAAGAACAATTGGAAGAACTTTACAATGAATACCAGTATACCATTCACTTAGATTCAGGAACTGTGACATTTTGACATACACATTGCTATCTTTTTCTTCACACACACATACTTACTTTTTTTTACAAACCATTCAAAAATAGGCTTCAGACATCATAATATTTCATCCTTAAACACTATTTTACCATACATGTCCTAACCACAAAGACTTCCCCAATACAACTACATAGTGTTACCTCATATAAGAAAGGCAACATTATATTCAAAACAATATCTGACATAGAGTTCTTACCATATTACCCCAATTCTCCAAAAATATATCTTACAGATTTTCACTTTCATTTTTATTTTTCATTCTAGGATTTTCCTAAGTTTCACATATAGCATTTGCTTATAATGCCTTTTTGTTTTTCCCAGTCTACATAAAGCCCATCCATTCCTTTTGTTTATCATGGCATTGAATGCTTTAAAGATTCCAGACTAGGTTGTCTTACCAAATAGCCCACATCTGGATTCCTCCAATATGTGATTATGTTTAGGTCAGAAATTTTCAGCAAGAACACCTTGTAGGTGATATTGTGTACTTCTTACTGCATAACATCAGGGCTGCATAAAGGTTAGACCATCTTACAACTGAAGAATCTAACCATGAACAATTAAAGACGTGACAGCAAATTCTCTTCATTGTAAAGTGGAAATTTTTCCTTTTGCAATTAATAAGTACACTATGAGGTAATATTTTAGACCATCCTGTTTATTAACATTGTACTGAATAGTTTTTTCATTCAATCATGATTTTGTTACAAATTAATCACTACACCACAAGTTATACAAGGGTGATTTTCTAATCCTATTATTCACTCTACATTTATTAGCTCTCATCCTTCAGCCAAAAAAAAATCATTTCTATGTTTTTCCTCCTCTTTCCCATATCTTTTGTATGAACTCATTATTTTAAAATTTAATTTATTGTCTTCATTACTCTTTTGATGGCCAAATTATCTCAACTCCATTCAGTGGGAAACACCTCAAGCTGGTTTCTATGTCCATTTGACTTAAATAATTTAGCTTTTATTAAACCCTTACATTCTGCCACAAGGTTTTTTATTTTTCAAAAAGAAACAGAAGGGATGAAACAAACTAATGAAAATGGTAACCTATAGAAGATTAGTTTGAATGGAAGGGAAGATTTTTCTGAGTATATATTATATATATAGTTTTGATTTTTTTGTGCCATTTAAGTGTTTTTGTAATTCAAACGGTAAAATTAAATAAAGAAGACGAATAAATCAGACACTAAAAAACAAATTAAAAAGATCGTAAAAGTATATCAAATAAGTAACATAAGCACACAGAAAAGATCTCAATTCAAGTAACATTGAAAATAGTAATCTAGGGCTGTACTCTATTAGGGATATAAGTTTAAACATAAAAAATGTAAACTTGAGCTTTACTCATGTTTCTTTTCAAAACTCGTGTTGGGTTAATATTCTGAAACTTTATATTCTGGGATAGAGAATATCCTGATATTATTGGGAGGCAGGGTTCTCATTATGGAATAAAGGAAATAATGTGGAATAGGCTATTTCTTGGGTTGGACTGAAAACAACCCCAATAGCAATGAGTATATGTAGTCAGAAGGTCTTAGTGCTTTAATTACATTCCCCCACTGAAAGAAACCAGGGTTTCTTAAAGAAATTATTGGATTCAGGTTTGAGGCAGGAGAAGTACACAGTTCTGGGTAAATTTTAAAAGTAGAATCCACTAGATTTGTGGAAAGTTTGGTTTGGGGGAGGTAAGCAGAAAAAAAAAGAGTAAATAATGACTTCCAGGTTTGGGGCGCCTGATCAACTAACTGTGTAAAAGAAATCAGTCATTTATTGAGTTCAGTTCAGGAACACTGCAAGTAGAGCATATTTATTTGTAAAGAACAAACATTTAGTTTGGCCATGTGAAATATTCTATGCCCATTATACCTTCAGGGACACATCTTGTGTGGGCAATAAGATATGTGAGTTCAGGAAAGAAATATGGGTAGAAATATATATTTAGAAATTGTCCATAAATACAATGTTCAAATCCTTGGAACTAGGTTAAGTCATCTAAGGAATGAGTTTAGATAGAGAAAGGAAACACTGTGATTTGAGCTCTGGGATAGTCCAACACTCAAGAGTTAACAAAAACTTATACAGAGAAGTAGCCAGTAAAGTAAATGAAAAATGAGAAAAAGTATTTTCTGAAAAACTAAAAGAAGAAAGTCTTTCAAGAAAACTTTTTCTTTCTATCATCTCCATTTTCTTCTGATCTTGGCGGTGTCTAAGGTTTAATTTTCATGTTTGTTAAGCTTATTCTTTAAAAAGACAATTTTAGTTTCTCTCTTTTAGCAATATATTCCAGGAGAATCCTGTGGTCCAGTCTTCTAGATCATAAATTTAGTAGTCAGGTATGCCAATTCTGCCATTTCAGCCCTTTTGCTGATTTTTTAAAAGATCAACTGTCATGTTTTTAATTCCCCATAATTATTTAGAGTTTATTGTTTGCTTCATTATCATAAATGCTCATTTAGAACTCAATACCCCTTTGATTCTTAAGGACACATCAAATGGTTCTAAAAGTTGTCATCTATTTTTTCCAGTAACTGGGAGTGGTTTCTCTGATCATTGTGTGCCTTTTAAAAAATTTCTGTTGTTCTCGTTCAAGTCTTAGGAATCTTGGTTTCTGCTAATTTGGCAAGTGAGGACCTTATTGACCACATTTAGTAGCTAGAGTGAGTTTTCCTAGCACTTGTGATATTAACTCTTTCTCTAGCAGTAGACTAATAATACTTGCTATAACTGGACTAATACTTGCTAGAGGTCTGATTCAAATGAATGGATGTGATATACTTTCGCACAGGTTTCCCTTCAGTAAACTTATGACACTGCCTTTAAAATACGGAGCTTCTTTGCCAGCTGTAGCATGTTCTCTATGTAAGACTCCTCCCACCTCCAGCAATTTAAAACTAATCATCCCCTTGAATAATCTATGTCCCATGCCTAATCACTTCTGTTTGCAATTTGGGGGTTTGTCCAGATTCTCATATGAAAATTAAAGTTTTTATCCGTTTCTTTTTCAACATGTATTACATGGTAGCTCCATGGGCCTGTTATCACTTCAAACTGGTCTCATCTGCTTCATAATATGCAGGAATTTCTTCAGAGATTTTAGTTCATTGATGTCATCTATCCAGTTATTGATTTATTCTTATTTTATACTTCTGTTATTTCAAGGGGTTTAGGGACATAAACTGTTCAGCAACTGTTTCAACAATAATAATAGTGTTTATTGAGTATTAGTCTCTTCTTTTACTCCTGGAAGCAGAGCTAAGCAAATATCCTCAGACTGATCATCATCGTCATCATCATATCTAATCCTTGTGTAGTACTTACTATCTTCCAGACACAATCCTATGCATAAGTACTGCCGTTTTTCACATTTTGCAAATGAACTTTATCCCCAAATATGCATTTTTAAATAAATATATGCATGTACTAGTGTAATAATTTTAGGGACATCACAGAATAATTTTTTGAAAGGATTAACATTAAATATAAATTCCAATGCTTTCTTCCTATATTCAACAAAGCACCTTCACCAGGCCCTGAAATGCCTGCAAAACACTATAGATGGGGTTTCTATAAGGAATCTTTCAGTTTGTTCCCAGAGGATAGGCCTAGAAAGGCACTGAGGCAAAACAAATCGTAGTTTGCATCTCTTAGACCTTTCAGACTAGTTTATATGCTGGAATGGCTCTTCCTAGGATTTGTTTCCTTTTGGCATACCTTGACAATCTCCAAAAGTATATACATTTTAAAAAAACATGGTGTATCCTGATAACTTTCCAAGGTAACTATATTGAATGGGCTCATTGTAATTAGTGTATTTGAATTTTGGTGTCTTAATGAAAATCACATTCATTACTTTATCTCTACCAACTTGCCATCCAGGTCTGTAAGCTGTATATATTCTCAGTGGAAGCAATGGTTGGCTGGATATATTAAATAGTCAAAAATGAATGGTTAGTGGTTACCAGTGCCATCTCATTCACTGGTCACATCAAAAGAGTACCTGCCAATCATATACCTATTCCCAGAAAACAAGCACAGTGCCAGAATGACTGCCAAGATGAACAAATATTTCATGGATGTCACCAGCTTGCTGACTGGTTGCCTACTTGATTTTCCTTGGATTCCTTATTCACTTAGGAAACTTTTTAAAAATGCATCAGCCAGAGCTAAACAGACTCAAATTGTAACTACTCAAATGTGTGGAAATACTGAATGTGTTTAATGCCACAGGTTACAGCAATGTACAGAGCATCCTTTGTTTGTGACTTGCCCCCTAAAGCCAGCACTATGTGAATATATTTTTGTTTTTATATAGAAATAGAAAATAAATGTATCTAACTCTGGGAAAAAGTAAATAAAATATTTTATGAGTATATATATGTTTATACACATATATGTACCACTCTGAACATATCAGTGGCACAAATACAAAAGATATATATTTATATATTATATATAATATGTGTATGATGGGAAAAGTATATAGAAAAGAAAATAAGATTAAAAACCAAGCCAAATAAATCAGTAATTATTTGTGCTAACTGGCTGGCTCTCAGTTCTTAAATTCTACTTGCATCCTGGAGCCAAAATAACTACTAGTTCAGGAAGCTGAAGATTTTACTATTTTTTATTTAATTTGTGAAGTTGTACTTTTCTTTTTCTGATCAGAAATGCTACTAAGAATCATTAACCCAAATCTCTGGGAGGCAGCCACAACATCCCTTCTATCCACTAAGCTGCCCTTGCGTCAGATTCCTGTTTTCCTCGGGTTACTGGTGTCCTAACGCTGCCATGACAAAGTGCACAAATTGAATGACTTATAAAAGCTGCTATTTATTGCTTCATAATTCTGGGGCTCAATGTCTGAAATCAAGGTGTTGGCAGGGACATGTTCCTTCTGAAAACTGCAGGTGAGGGATCCTCCCTTTCTTTGATAGCTTTTGTTAGCCCTAGAAGTCTCTTGGCTTTGGCAGCAGGAACGCAATCTCTGCCTCCATCTTCACATGACATTTTCCCTTTGCCTTTTCACAGTATCATCCCTCTATGCATCCTGTGTGCAAATTTCACCGTTTTATTAAGACACCAGTCACATTGGATTAGGGCACACCCTAATGACTTCATTTTAACTTGATTACCTCTGTAAAGACCCTTTCAAAAAAGGTTAAATTTTGAGGTATGAGGGGCTAGGAGTTAGAACTTCAATATATGTTTTTGTTGTGGGGGGCGGGGAAGAGGAGAAATAACAGTGGTCAACAGTGAGATCGTTACTGACTTTAAAAGGCCCTAATCTGTAGTGTCTTGGTGTGCTGAACATGAATATAACCCTAAAAATTTTTTATTAGCTCTTATTTTGAAGGTATTTCATGAATTCATTTTATATGTTTCACCATGTAAATTTATCCAGTAGGACTGCAACAACATCCTAAATCAGCCTAGAATGATGTAATACTGCATCACTTTGCATAATACCATCATGCACACATCATCCAGAATTGATTGCATCATGTTCTGATGCAATGTGATACTACTCCCAGGCAGCTGCTGAAGTAAGCTGACATTAGCAGTTCACTATAGAAAGCCCTGTCGGAAAGGTTGAGCACTGAAAATATTTCAGACTGTGTGAGACAGTTGAAGCTACTGTTCCATGGAACTTATTATTTTATCCATTTAGGCACAATCCAGAACAGAAATGCCTCGAAAGTGCGTTCATAGCATGGACAATTTCTGCTCTATTTGTGGGGAAGTGACATTTGCCAACCGGAAGAAAAGTATCATTTCTCAAGTGAAGAAGCCTTCTCATCTTTACTTCGGATGCAATGTTGGTGACCAAGACAAGGCTTGGGCCCCGCATATATGCTGTGCTTCATGTACAACACAGCTTTCACAGTGGTTCAATGGCAAAAGACCATCAGTGCTGTTTGCAGTCCCCATGGTGAGGAGAGAGCCAAGCAACCACATAAAAGACTGTTACTTCTGCTTGGTTCCTCCTCTTTCCTGCGGAATAATGAAGCAAAAGAAGTCAAGAATGGTCTACCCAAACATTCTGTCTGCACTGAGACCAGTTCCACATGGTGAGGGACTTCCTATTCCAGAACCTCCAGCCGAATATTCTCTTTTCATCTGATGAGGACAAGGGTGAGCCGACCTGTTCTTCTCCTGTTCCATCAGCATGCAGTGATCCAGATTGTCACTGTGGTGCATCATCAATCCCACACAGACTAACACAGGAAGAACTCAATGACCTGGTTCGTGGTTTGGACTTATCCAAGAACAAGGCAGAGTTGCTAGGATCAACTCCAACAATGGAATCTTCTAGAAGAAGATGTCACAATGTATTGAAAGCACCACCAATAGATGGAGCCTTTCTTCAGAAAGGAAAGTACTCTGGTGTTCTGTTCTGATATTGAGGGACTCATGAATGCCTTAGAAATCACTCATGACCCATAAGCATGGAGACTATTTCTAGACTCTTCAAAACTAGTCTTAAGGCTATGCTTTTGCACAATGAAACCATCTTCCATCTATTCTATTCCTGAACAGCTGTACAAGAGACAAGCGAAGAAATCTAAATAGTCTATGACTTGATTTTTACAGGTATTAACCGTAGGCCTATTACTGTTGACATGCATTTCGTGATATAAACATCCATTTATTGTAGATTACAAAAAAACTAGAGCTAAAATTAGAATATGACTGTCATATTCGTGTTGAGCACATACAAATTGATAGGAAATGACTAATTTTATTGCAGTAACATAACTTTTGTGAAAATTTGTTGAGCAGTGTAATTTAAGCCATAACAAGTGATAATGATTGGTTCCGTTGACCCTCCTTATCACCCTTGTCAGTGTCTCTCCTGGAGCATGGCGTCTGTGACCAAGCACTTTCCTGCAAGAGAATCCAACTCATTTGCAGGACAGTGGACTGATGCCCAACTGTAGTCATCAGTTTTCCCAGCACCATTTGTGGAAAGGACTGTCTTCTCCCCATTGAATGGCTTTGGCTCTCTTGTTGAAAATAGTTTGACCATATATGCGAGGGTCTATTTCTGGGTTCTGTTTTCTATTCCATTGATCTATATTTCTTTTTGTCAGAACCACTGTTTCAATTACAATAGGTCTGTAGTAAATTTTGAAATCAGAAAGTATGAGACATCCCAATTTGTTCTTTTTCGAGATATGTCTAATTAATTACAGTCCTTTGAGATTCCATTTGAGTTTTAGTTTCCATTTCTCAAAAAATGTTATTGGGATTTTGAGAATTGTATTAATCTGTAACTCATTTTGGGTATCACCGCATCTTAATAATATTAAGTCTTCTAATCCATGAATACAGATGTTTTTCCTTTTATTTCTTTCTTTTAAATTTTTTGGAACTTTTTGTGGGTTTTTCTTTTGTTCTTGTTTATAAGCCTTCTGTCCCATGGTTAAGTTTATTCTTACACATTTTATTTTATTGATGCTATTATGAATGGAAGTTTTTATATTCATTTTTGGATTTTTCATTGTTAGTATATAGAAATGGAACATGATTTTTAAGCATTGTTTTTATATCTTGTGAATTTGCTGAATTCATTTATTTGTGACAGACTTTTGTGCGCTCTTTAGATTTTTCTACATATAAGATCATTCCGTCTGCAAAGAGTTTTACTCCTGTTCCAATTTAGAAGCCTCTGCAGGTGACTTTTAGAAGTATTCATCATTAATCTCTATTCTCTAGGTACTATTCTCAAATACCTTAGGTATCTCTGTGTAACATTGGTTTCCACACTGCTATTTGACATTCATATTCATGATCGCCATCTTATTCTACTTATTCGTCCAAGAAATACTTGTTGAGGGTCTCCCTGGTGGCGCAGTGGGTTAAGTCTTAGCACTATGAATCTATCTGCAGCCACTGCAGCACGAGTTCGATCCCCGGCCAGTCAGCTTACCCACATGGCGCAGCAGACCTCTCCTGTCTCACCTGCTGCTCCCCTCAGCAGTGTATTTCAGTAGCTCTGCCTGTTCTGCTCCCCACTCTGTCTTTGGTGAATCCTGTCACCCCCACACACACCTCTGGCCTACACCCCAGCTCTTGTATGCATAAATAAATTAATCTTTTTTAAAAGGAAATTTTTGTTGAAATCCTACTATATGCCAGACAGTTTGCGGCTCTAGGGACAAAACAATGTTCTCTCTCTTCTTTTGGAAGCACCCTGCATACATTCTTTCCCCAGAAAATAGCAGCACGAAATTTCAACAACACTATCTCTGAGGAGACCAAAGATACTTGAAATCCTTGATGGTTACTGTGTTACTGATAGTTAGCTTCTCTTGACACCTGAATAATAGTAACACATTTTTATTTATTAGTAAGGAGGACTTCTGATTGTATCTCATCTTGGTGCTAAAACATTACCAATAATTACATTTGTTAGAGCTCTAAATATATACTTAAAATGGATGCATTTTATTGTGTGAAGTTACACTTCAATATAGTTGAAGAAAAATTAATCTCAATAAAGAAAATGATCCCTTTTAGTGAAAGACAATGTATAGCAGAATACTACTAAGGTTGAGTAATTCAAGCTACAGTCTGTTCAAATAGGTAAGAAATACTGAATGAAACAATTTAAAATGAAGTATGTGTACATGTAGATAGATGATAGATAGATGATAGATGATAGATAGATGACAGAGAGATGGGTGATAGATGATAGCTAGGTAGCAAAAGGATGGAAGATGGAGAAATGGATGTAGATAGATAGACAGATAGATAGATAGATAGACAGATGAATGAGAGAGAGATGATAGATAGATAGGTGGATGATATATGAATGATGAGAGAGAGAGAAAGTTGAGAGGTAGATAGATGACAGAGAAATGGGTGGTAGATGATAGCTAGATACATAGCTATATAGACAATAGATGGAAGATGGAGAAATGAATGGATGGATGATAGATAGAGCTATATACTTATAACTTTCAACTGTGTGTGTGCATATATATGTATGTATGTATGTATGTATGTATGTATGTATGCATGTATATATCTCCCCAAAGGTATTTAAAAGTTTTATGTAGAAGCCTTCCAAAATCCTAGGTCAAGAAATAGATAAGATTCAGCTGTGATCAACTTAATTATTTACAAGCAAATAAGTGATGCAATTAAGGCAGCTTCTATTTTAAGTAGGGCAAATATTCTTCTTCTGGTTTTGTTTAGACTTTTAATTTGCTCAAACAGTATTTCTGTTATTGCAACACAATGGTAAACTTCAGCTCAACTTAATCTAATAGACCTGGAGTTCAAGTGTTGACTCACCATTTACTAGATATTTGATTTGGGGCAATTTACAATCATGAGTTGTTTAATGATGGGGATAAGTTCTGAGAAATGCATCCTTAGGTGATTTCATCATAGCGTGAACACAATATTAGCAGTGGATCTTGTACCCTGAGGGAAAATGACAATGAAAACAACACAAGATTAAATCAAGCACAAGGGGAAATGATCCTATCAGGAGAGGCAGTAAACACAAGATGTATGAGGCTGCCAACAGTGTAAAATGCTACCACACTAGGATGACTACTGCATCGAATGCAGCACACGGCTATAGTTACCTTCCTGTGCAGCGCCCCCACTGCCCTACTTCTAAACTCAGGATAACTATAGCACCCACCTCACTGGGACTTTGAGATTAAGGAAGGATGGGTTAAGAAAAACAACCAATGCATAGTATATACTCAATAAATATCAACTGCCATTTGTGATGATTGCCCGGTTATTTGAAAATAAGTTAATGACATTTTATCTTTGCTTAGAGAGAGGAGACTGAATATGCTTTCAAGATCTGTATACCAAATAACTTTAGAGTACTTTTAGGTTCTTTTGGAGTCCATGCAGTCAATGATGAACAATGCAGACCTCTAAATTTTTTTCATAGTTTCTCCCTAGAGTTTTCTTTTTCAATATATGGTATTTTAGTTTGGAAAACTAACATTGTGTTATCTCCTAATTACTTGAATCATGCAGCTAATACTTTCAACAAAATATCTCACTTTTGCTGGCCATTATGTGAATTTTTTACTGACAGTCTACCCGGAGCAAGTTCTTCATTTGCTCTACTAAAAGACACAAGTTACTAGAGTTATTACCTTTGCCCTTCAGAAAGAATTAAGGTAATGGACAACTTTCTTTGATAGGTTAATTATGGCCTGCTGATCTCTTCTCATGTCAATTTCTGAAAGGTCATATTTCCTCTTATGTTTTAATCATTTGGTTTAAAATTAGCAGAATTCGAATAAAAATATCAAACTTTATAACTCAAAGTGCATTTCTGGCTCAGGGATTGGGCATTTCTAGAAGTCTTTTTGCAATCACAGATTCTCAGGATGTTAGGACTAGATGTGACCTTGGAACCCATCTAGCCTAACCCTCTCATTTAAGTTTTGGAACACTGAGATTTACAGAGGGCAAGAGACCTCTAGGTCTAGAGAATATCTGTCTCATAAGACCCAGTTCTTTTAAATCTCAGACTTTATAGGCTTCTGATTAAGAAGCAGGAAAACATGTATGTATGTATGTGTGTCTCTTTTGTCTTCATAATCATTTTATAGGTTTCTCAAAGGCTTATGACTCTATCTAGCACTTAGATCAATTAGGTCTTAAATTATATTCAATTCTGTATTATATCTCTCATTCCCAAACTGACACTTTTATTATTATATCTCTATTGGTGTCAGGATATAAACAAAACCATAATCTTTAGAAAACCATAGAAACACTGATGCCACATTATGCATCTTACTCTAGGTGTGGGCCCACTAATATATGAGTCAGAATTCAAACATTTTGATCTTATTCTTTAAGTGTAAGAAAGTCATAGTGACTTATACTTACACCAAATTTCTTTCACTTTAGATGCAAGTCTAATGTATTTTGAATGGTATTCTTTAATCACCAATATATTACAAGCACCAGACTTAGAGGGTAGGTAAAGGCTGCCAGAACTTACCATAATAATTCAATAGTAACTGACAGCTAACAACTTGATAGAAGAACAAAAATCAACCCAAATGTTAATACTTAATCAAATTAATCACTTAAAAAATCTAGTCCATTAAGTGAAGGTCAGCTCTAACAAATATCTCTACATTTATCATAAAGCAGATGATTTGGAAATATTAGGCAAGCATTGAATTGTGTGCAGTTTCCTTTACAAACCAAGTAAGTATAAGAGCATGAAATTGAGTTTAGAAAGATTCTTTCCCCAAATTGGTTAAATAAGATAAGTCAAAACTGAAAATGTGCTTCTGCTATGGTGGAATTCACCTGGGTAAAATGTCTTTACCTATACAGATTTATACAGAACTATCTATCTATATATAACTAGCTGTATGGCTATCATCTATTTAGAGAGAGAGAGAGAGACAGAGAGATATTGATGGATTTCGTACATTATTTTATTATTTATTATCTCTAAATGGTCTTTCAAAAGCAATATACACATAAACATAGGAAAAAAGCATGGATTATGTGTCCTACCCAGCTTTTTAAAATTTATATGTCAAGTAATTATGAAACAGTAAAAACAAGCAAAATGAAATTGAATTCCACTTGAACTCTGTGGAACTGTAGTAGAATCAAACATCTGTTCGCTTAAAGACAGCACTCTTATTTCTGTGACAATAAACCAAAAGGAAAAATAAGAAAAAAGGCTTTGTATTTACAAATATTTCTTCATGAATTCTAAGTGAATTGTGGTTCTATCACAGTTACACATACATGAACAACTATGGTGAGAAGATCTAATACAGCATTTGGTTAGTAAGAGGTTGATTCGTATCAATTGGTTGTCTGGTGTCTTGTGTGACCATGGAATATATACAGAGTTAAGTAGTTTCAACAGAATTTTAGAATGTGGTTGCAAACAGTATAACTGTGATTTGATATCACATCAAAGCAATCAACTTGAGTAAGTCATGCCTCCATAATAGATCTTGAATCTGTCTTCACTTTCCATTATTTGTACCAGTACCTTAGTTTAAGGTGCTTGTCATTTTCATTTGGGATTTTGCACAGCCTTCTATCTGGCCCTCCTATGCATGGGCTTTACCTATTCTAACTAATCTGACATTCCTATGAAATTAATTTCTTTAAGGCACAAATATAATCAAATTCCTCTATATCCAAAAACCTTCTCTGGGTCTTTATTGACTAGTAAATAAATACAAATGCCTTATTTTGAATTCCAAGTATGTTGACAATCTAGCCCTAAACTACATTTGCCTTCTTACATCCTACATTTTTCTTGCAGCTTTAGTACAAAGTTATAAGATTTTTCAAACATACTACACTGTTTATGCCTTCAAATCTTTGTTCTTGTTCATTTCACGGCAAATACTGCCCTTCCCTTGGAAATGATACCTCATCCTTTGAAACTCAGGTCAGGTGTCATTTTTTTTTTCAGATTCATTCTCTGACTCAAGAAGTATCAGATGCTTCATATCTATGATCATATTAATTCAAATCTTTATAATTGAACTTTTCATATTTAATCACAATTTTCTATTACTGGGACTCTCTCCCTTATTAGAAAATTGGCTCCCTGGGACAGGGGACTATGTGGTATTTACCTTTAAATCTCTAATGTCTGGTATATTTTTGGCACTCTTTTTTTTTTTTTAAAGATAGGTTTACTTTGAAAAAGCAACAGGAAAAAGGAGGCACCTGCACAGATGTGGGTGGGCAGAGAGCTGTGCTTTGCCAGAGCAAGAGGTAGCTTTATATAGTGTTCTTTGGGAGGATTCATTCCTTGTAGAATTTTCTGTGTTATGAAATCTATCACTTCTAACGTGTGGTTGGGTTAATCTGTAAGGACTGGGGTTTCTTTGTAATGACCTACAATTCTCCATACCCTCACCTCTGGTCTGGCCCAATAGATCTCCCTTAGTTGTCTGGTCTGTGCCTAAGAATTTCCCATAGCCGGTTTAATAACTGTGTTAATCATTTCTACTCCCACCTCTAGTTTCTGGACTTGTGAAGCTTCCATCCTAAACATACCCAGCCCAATATCTTGTGGGGAGTTGAAGAGGGAAGATCCTTTCCTTAACTTTCAGGTTGGAGCAGTTGATAGACCTCTCCCTACCTAAAGGGCCTGGGATATGGTCTCCCTGATACTCTTTAAATGTTAATTGAATGAATGAATGAATGAATGTAGATGCTTCCCACATCTGTTTATGCAGCTTTGAATTCTCTGGACACCAGTTATACCTTTCTCTATGCCTGTATAGCCATATCTTGCCAGCACTACAAATTTAAAATAAACCAAATTTACTTCCTATCCCCTTCTTTAATACCTACTAGTTCAACCTTTTACATTTCCCATCACTGTTAATATCACCACTATCCTCTCAGTTCCCCAGGCTCAGCATTTCAGAGGTATAGAGCCAGTTATGATGTACCTAGGAAAAAATCTTTCACATCTTTTCCATCTTTTTCATTTTTGTTGCTTCTGTTCAATTTCAGGGCCTTAATATCTCTCATATAGACCACCATGATAGCTTAACTGCCTCCACACCCATCATCTATTTCTAACTATCAAATTCATTATTCATATTTCTTCCAGATTAATCTTTCTAAAGTGAAATCCTACCACATCACTTCCCTGTTCTGAAAAACTTCAAGGGGTCTTATCACTTAGGGAAACAAATTCCATTTCCTTAGGCTTATATTTAAGTCATTCCTTTGTCTTATAGTTATCTGTCCTTCAGGCCTTACCTGTAATATCTCAATCAAATATCATGTAATTTAGCTAAATAAAACTGCCCACTAATTTCCAAATCTGTCCTGCATTTTCCCCTTGTAGTCGTTCTCTGTTTGCAGTTGTCTCTCTGCCAAATGTGTTGTTTGACCTCTAACTGACCAAATCCTTTAAGGACCTGCAGAAATGCCACAAACTCCATAGAATCTTGCTTCACCTTCAGAGCTGAAAACAAACTTTCTTTCTCTGAACTAGTGTAGGTTTTGGCAGTTATGATACCATTTCCTCTCTTTTTAAGGAAACAAGTTGTCCCCTGTTTTCATAGACTGTAAGTATCTTGAAGGCAGAATTCTTGTCTTATTCACCTTCTTTGTCATTTTGTTTTACATGGCATGTAGCAGTATATTTTGAGTTATCAATAAATATTTGTTGAAAGATTGAACTTGAATGTGTTTATCTAAATGCAAAGACCTGTTTTGATATTAAGATAATATATTAGAGAAGGCAGGCAGAAGCAAAGGAGAATTGCAATCACGTTGATAATCTTTGGGATACATCTTCTCATTAGCATATGACAGAATAAATGCAGTAGAGTAGCAATTTATAATTGATAGCAAACACTTGGAAAAATTGCGTGACCTTTCAAATGTCAGTAGTGTAGAGTTTATAGAATTTACCTGCATTAAGTTTTACCAAGCAATAAGGGGATGTAGAGATTTTAGGAGTTTAGACTATAATTTTTTCTTTATGTTTACTACCAAATATTAATAGTAAAAGGTAACATAAAAGTGTCAGGTGCATGTCCTTATAGAACATATTATGGAAAATAGTATCTTATATATATACATAAATATTAATCTTGATACTTATAAAATAAACACACAAAAATTAACTCCTGCCCTCTGTAACAGATTATGCAAAGCAATGATAACATGCAATAAATATGCCATTAGTGTTACAAGGCATGGTGACGGGTACCCTGGGATCCCCAGACCTGCCTGCTCTAAATGGAGTCTGCCATCTACCCCATCAGAACAGACTCTGATGCATAGGACCTTTAATAGAAAATAACTTTAATACAATTAGTGTGCAATAAAGAGACGAGAGAGACTATAGTTAAAATAGTTTCCAATGAAACACCCCAAGTAACCCGTCCCTGTGTGGGTAAATGCCCAGCCAAACAGGGTTGGCCCAAAGTAGGATCACTCAGGCCCTACATGTAAGGAACCATCTGGTGGGGACCCATAGGAAATGGATGGAAGAGGCCAGACAAGTCTGGAAGGAAAAGAGCAAAGTCAAACCCAAATCAAGATAAAGGCTGCCATTGTCAGCCTCCCCACGGGTCTCTCATCGTGTCTCTTTCAAGTGTCTCCTTCCATGGCCCCTAGTCCATGGTACAAGTCCAAGACCAAGAAGCAAGTTCAGCTTCTTCACATGACTCTCTGCTCCATGTGCCTCCTCTAGGTCTTCTTCATCATTTTCTTTCTTCCTTCTCCTGTCTAACTTCCCGTCGTTGCTCAGCTCCACTGTTCCTGGGGTGGGGCGGGGAACCTGGAACCTCCTCTTTCCCTGGGGATTACCCTATTAAAATTGAGTGGCTAACCTTTACCTTAAAATCATCAACTAATATATATATAAAAAATATATATGGATTATTCGATACTTATAATATTTACAGATAGTCAATATAAACTATTTTTGCATTCCTTTCAGCAAAACTGGGCCAAGCGTTTCTCAATAATTGTTAGTTGATCGAATGCAGAATGATGTGGCCTTTTAGTTTGGGTCCTAAATCCTGTACCCCTCAATGTGGCCTCTGTATTTTTATTTCTATAATGTGATTTAGTCACATACCTAGTCTAACCTATGTATAACTCACCAGAAGAGTGTTCTTATGATTTTCTTTAATTGGGGCATGGGTAATTTAGAATCTTTATAATTTCATGCTTAACTTTCAGCTACGTGGCAGCATGAATTGTTTAACACTGTGCCATGGTTTTCCTTGGGTCATATTGAAATACTTCTGTAGTACTTCCAGGATTGCATTAAGTAATGAATGTACTGTAACATTGTAATGAAGCATGAGGATTAATGTTGACATAAAAATGCTGAAGTTTTGTAAAAGAAAAATTGCTATGGATTTCTTATTTATTCCTTGATATTTGCGACTTAGAAAGAGCTGGAGTTTCATCATATAAACTTAATATGGCACAGCTAGTGAATTTTAGATTTCACAAGTATGTCTATAGGAATCCTATAGGAATAAATAACGAAAACTTCTTAACCTAACATATATCAACATAGTGTCTTCCAGGAAGTGCACTTTATTAATGATTTAATTTCTTATTTTTCCACAGGATTTGAGGTTCCAATTAAAACCCTGTTTGGGCCATTGCGTTACTGCCTGCTAGTGCTTAATCTTCACCGAAAGCCTCATCACTTATTTTAAAACAAAAGAAGAACGAGGTATGGAGAAAAGTAATGAAATGCAGCATAACACATCTTTCAAAGTAAGGGGAAGTAGCTTTTTAAAAACGATCTAGGATCAGTGACATTCAAAAATTATTTGCTGAACACTAAATGTGCTCAAGTGTGGCATCTCAATTCCAAGGATTCTATGTCTTCTATTATGAAATGAACCACACAGACTTTTTTCCCACTTGGCTGTTGCAGTAACCTAAGGTAATAATTATTGATGTCATTGATATACCACAAATGGTAATATGGATTGCAAAATGAATTTTCTCCTTTATCCAATAGAAACTCTGTGATGCTCTGGTGCTAAAATGATGAGTATAATTAACAGTCTTTAATGCTATTTTTTTTAATATGCACAAGTCTATTGTCTTTCTCATAATACATCATGTCCACATTTGTTTATATCATGGGGTCATACTTAGGAACTTTATTCTCATTCCATCATAATGTCCTTTAATTCTCGTGTTGCTAATTAATCATTTTTAAAGTGCTTAGTCTGACAGTTCTTTGGAGTCATAATTGCGCTGAGTAACATTCCTTACATCTCCGTAATGATATAATCAAAGGTGTCATTTAAGATGCAACCAGTCCCTAAATCCAAATCTAACAAAAGCCTAGATATAAAAAGAAAGTAAGGAAAATATCCATGTTTTCACTTTGTAGTTTCTAGTAACGGGATATTTTTCATTAAAGTTAAAGCCTAAATAAACAATTCTTAGCCTCAAAAAGCAGGTCACCCCCAAATGAATTATTATGAAATGCGTATATTCACGCTTGTTGGTATGTATCATTATCTTGTTAATTCTGCATTGTCTAAGTATAAATAAGTAAAGCTATGACTATAGTAGGGGTAAAGCTCTTAATTTTGTTGAACCTGTTAGCTTCAGAGAGAACTGTGCTTTTGAGTGCCTCTATAATTTCATCATGTTTGAGAAGACTCAATGACTACATATTCATCCCAAAATTTCAACCCTCCCTTTAGGCTCAATTTAAGTCCCTGTATTTGTTGAATGATGGAAGGAAAGGGTGAGTGAGGAAGGGAGAGGAGAGTTATGCTTCACAGCAGACAAGGAGTTAGTGCACTGCCCAGTATAAACATGGTTTACTACATATGGCTGGGCACTAAAGATTTCAGTAAAGTATTTTAAGTTTGGATTCTCTTTCTTATGCTAGTTTCTATTTGAATAAGTGTTTATTTTATTTCATTTTTAAAGTTGACTCATGAATGAGATTCACTGTGTAAGTGCACTGTAACCCTTTTAGTTTTCATATTACAAAAAAAATCCATCTTTCGTGAGATACAACTTTCCGCTATTGGAAATGTTATTAATGCTCAGATATTTATTAGGCATAATGCAATTGGCTTATGTACTGCTTCTTTGTGTATAATCTACTCTTAAGACCTCAGACTTGTAGTTTGTCTCACTAATTCATATAATTTTCTATAAGGTAAAAACAAGATGTCACTGCCCTCCTCTCAGGATGTGGTAAAGAACTTACCTGATGCGATACCTGCATTGAATCACCCTGTAAGTTCAATTTTTCAAATGTATATTGATCACATTCCATCCTAGGCAGTGTCTCTAGGTTTTAAAAAATAAACAAAACATGACCCCTATCTTCTGGGTTCATATAATGATTGAGGGAGCCAAGTATATACATTATTTTAATAAACTGTTGCGCATTCTCAAAGAGATACATTTAGGATGGTATTAAAACCCTAAAGAGGGATATTTAGCCAGTGTGGGGAAGAGGTTAGGTCAATGAAAAGATTCTTCAAGAGATAATGCATGTGCTATCAAAAGATAAGTGGGAGACAGCCAAGCCAATATATATATATATATATATATATATATAGTGCTGCTTGGAACAACAAGGAAACAGGGAGAAGAGCGTAAATAAAAAGATTACTTCCTAAAGAAAAGAGAAGGCTTCCTGAAAGAGGTGAAGATTGATAGAAGTCTTGAGGCATAAGCAAGAGGGAATTAAATAAAGAACTGAGAAAATAATAACATTCAAAGATTGTGTTAATAAACTTGCTTGATAGCCATTTGTTTGGCATCAGTCAAAATAAATTTCAGAACCAATAGTTCATATTTTTTCTGTTTTCTGTATTGTAAGTAGTTAATATGTTGATTTCTACTTCTTTGAAATCTAAGTCATATGAACATCAAATAGCGAAACAGAAGGATACTACTGCATTCAGAACCCCATTTTCTAGAGGAAGAAATTGAAGCTCAAATGGGGTGCTATGACTTATTCAAGGGTGAACTAGTTGTTATTTTCCAAACTTCAGAAAGATCCAATACCTCCTATGTCAACAGAAAAATTTAAAAACAAGTATTTTGGAATTGTTTCCTTCAACTCCAGGGGCTGGCTATTAGAGGCAGTTAAGTCTGTAGGTTAAAAGTGTTGATTCTAGCGTCAAAAATAGTTTGCTTTCACCAAATACATGCTGAGTTGCAGCAAGTAGGTAATATAATCTCTTTTTGTCTTAGGTCTCTCATCTATAAAATGTAATAATAATGTATAATAATAATATAATAATAATGTATAATAATTTATTACGTGTATAAATACATGTAATAATAATGTATAAAATGTATAATAATGTAAAGTGCTTAGATGACAGTCAAGTATTAGTATATGTGTATAGATTGTGGTGTGGATGCTTTTGAAATTGGTTTGACTATCCAAACCATTTCACAACTTTTGTTGTAAGGACTAGCATATCGTCAATTTCACTAAAGTCTTTCTAATTTGGAATATTATAGAACTTCCATGTGCAGAGTCCAAATTACATTATTTGTAAATTATTACTGATGCAACATATTAAATTTTACAAACAAAGTAATTTAAAGCACTGGTAAGTATATTAGAGTAGAAATTAAAAATCTGCATAATAATTTGAAATGTGAATTTCATTCTTCCCTAAAGCAAAATTGTTCAAGAATCTTAGTTCTTTCGTATAAGGATGTAGGGAATGGCTGTGTGACCTCGCATCTGATCTCGGTCTTATGTTTCAGCATCCCTGTTATTTAAAAAATACAACATGTAAAAGCTGAAAGCAAAGTGATGTGAATTTTGTACTTTAGGGAAAAAGTCATTACTACCCTGCATGTCAGATGGATGATGTCTTTGTTCATTTGGCAAAACAACATTAAGAACATTTTTAATCTTAAAATGTTTTGTTCTGATGTAAATTTCTTCTCCAGTGGATATTAGACTTTTACTATAAGGCTTTTAGATGTTAGATAGCTACATATGACATAAGACACTGCAGTGCTTGCAAATGAATTGAAACCTTTAGATGTGCAATATGTTTCATAAATCAAAGCAACAGTTTGTACACATTTATGTGATCCATAGTTATGCACACAGAAATTAATTAAACAGAACTATTACCATCTTGGGAAAAACATAAATTTGTTGCAATTTAAATTAAAAACATGTTTAAGGATTGCTATCTTCAGGGGTGCAAGTAAGTAATTTACAAAATGCAGAAAATATGACTTTTAAAATAAGGGTTTACAGTATGTGACCTATAAATAAATGTGTTATTTAAAACACCCAGTGAACAGGTGGTCACATTTCACAAATCGTAAGTTACTGGATTTGCTTAACATAATAATTTTTAGCGTGATATGAACTCAGTGTTTCTGTATTATGGTATGAATTTCTATAAATTATTATGAATATTTTTTAATTTTTTTTCCTAGTGAAAAATAATCTAGTAGTAGTAAATGTCCAGGATTTAGAAGATCATACTGTAATCTTTAGGGAACAGAGTTTGACCTTTTTTTGAAAAATAAATGTAAAAGAAACTGGGTATCAGGAACCTGTTTTTAAAATTTACACACAGGTACTAGCTAAAGTTCAATGAAGTATATTTTCTCCATTCACACTATTTTACTGTGAGAACTAGCATATAAAACAATAATTTCCGGGCACTCTACTGCCTACATTTATGACTAGATTATTTTACATCTACAGTACCTCCCAAGAAAAGGGTATACACTCTACAGTTTAAAAAGGTCTTCATTGGGCCTCCCCGGTGGCGCAGCAGTTGAGCGCTGCGCTGTGGAGCTGTCGGCAGCGGCGACGCGAGTTCGACGCCCAGCCGCGGAGAATCCCACATGGTGCGGCAGACCTTTCCTCCCTCGCCCGCTGCTCCCCTCAGCAGTGTACTTCTGATCTGCCTGTTCTGCTCCCCGCTCTGTCTCTGGTGGACCCTCTCGCCGCCCCACGCCTCTGGCCTGTACCCCAGCTTGTATGTAAAAAAAAAAAAAAATCAAAAAGGTCTTCATTAACGGAGTGTTAGAATCCACAAGTGAAACCATCTGGTCAGGACATTCCTTTACTGGAAAATTTGTGATTACTGGTTTAACCTCCTTACTTATAGATGGTCTGTTAAGATTTTCTATTTCTTCTTGATTGAGTCTTGGTAGGTTGTATGTTTCTAGGAATTTATCCATTTCATTTAGATTATCCAAGTTGCTTCATATAATTGTTCACAGTAGGTTCTTATGATCCTTAGCATTTCTGTGGTGTCAGTTCCAGTGTCTTTCATTTCTGATTTTATTTATTTGAGCCCTCTCTCTTCTTTAAAGATTTATTTTTTTTTATTTATGCATACAAGAACTGGGGTGTAGGCCAGAGGTGTGTGTGTGGAGGGGGGGGCGGTGAGAGCATTCACCAGAGACAGAGTGGGGAGCAGAACAGGAGGATCCACTGAAATACACTGCTGAGGGGAGCAGCGGGTGAGGAAGGAGAGGTCTGCTGTGCCGTGTGGGTCAGCTCCCTGGCCAGGGATCCAGCTCGTGCTCTAGTGGTTGCCAATAGCTTGATAGCACCGAGACTTAACCCTTGTCCCACCAGGGAGACCCTAGCCCGCTCTCTTTTTTCTTAGTCTAGCTAAATGTTTATCAGTTTTGTTTATCTTTTTTTAAAAATCCATCTTTAGTTTTGTTGAATTTTTCTGTTGTCTTTATCATGTCCTTCCTTCTACAAAATTTGTGATTAGTTTATTCTTTTTCTACTTTCTTCAGATGTAAAATTAAATTATTTTTGAGATGTTTCTTTTCTCTTTTTTAAAAATTGTGCTTATTGAGATAATGGTGATTTACAAAATATATATACTTTTGGGGTATAGTTTCACACCTCTACAAGTGTATATAACCACACCAAGTCTACTACCAAAGGACAAATTATCCTCCATCATAGACCCTGAGACCCTGTCCCCTGCTTTGCTCTCTCCCACCACTCTGGTAGCCACAATTCTACAGTCAGATTTCTAGAGTTTTTCGTTGTTGTTGTTAATTTTTGTCTGTTCTTTTATTTCTTAATATTCAACATAAGATTCATCCAGTATTTGTCTTTCTCCTTCTGGCTTATTTCCTTCATTTTTTACAGATACATTTTCTATATCTGTCACAATTTTAGTTTCTTGTGTATCAGTTTCATAAGACCCTCCTAAAGAAGTTATTCTCTCAGTTTTAAAAATTTGCATATCAAACACTAATACATTTTGACCAGATGAAAGATCAAGTGTTATAAATATTGCAACATTATTCTCAGAGCAACTGCTTTCCTTGAAAGCATGGAGTGTTTTTGTGTGTCTGGGTATCTGTTTGTGTCTGTACTTGTGGGTGAACATACAAGAGGGAGTGAAGGAAGAAAGGAGAACTAAAGTGGAGGGGAAAGAGGAGGAGGCTGAAAGGGGGAGGAAGGAGAGGAATGGGAGGGAGGCAGGCAGAGTGAGAAGACTATCTTTTATTAAGGACAGAATTCAGTGAGGTATACTAAAATTTGAGCAGCTCATCAAGTGAGATGAATGTTACCGCTTCATTCTGAACCTAATTGCCAAGATATAGATTATGATACTTTGTTAAATTTTAATTTGTGGCTAGGTTTGGAGACAGTTTTTGTAGTAATTTTTTTCCTTTGCACTAAGCGTTATATTGACTTATTAAAAGTGTTGTTTATTTCAGACATAACTGAATTTCTCAAGTATGAAACAACTTTTGGCAAATCGCCTCTATTTTGCCTTGATATAATTCAAATAAAAGCTCATTTATTCTCTGGGAGTGCAAGTCTTTACTTTTCTAATTCTGACCTTTGATTCCATTTCGAAACTTTCTTTTACTTCTATTGTTGTTTTGAATTTGGCTAAAGATTCTTTTGCATTATCTTATCAAAGGAAGAAGAACATCAATAACTAAGGTTACATCTGCATTCCAAATTGTGTTATGGTAGCATTCTCTTACTTTGGCAAACATGTTTTTTTTCTACCATTAACTGTGAGTCATTTGAATTTATAGAAAATAAGATGTATGTCTGTGACTTACACATTTATTTTCACTAAGGCCTCATTAGTAAGATGGAAAAATAATGAAAAATTCCTAACCCCTGGGTTTTCCCCCCACTCAGTAAGCAAATATAGCCATCTTTTCGTAATATTTTACATTTTGGATGTACAGCATCAAGAAGGTAATTTGTGAAAGATAACTTCCTATTTTGATTTGCACCAGTTTTTCTCCCTGATTTTCTGGCTTAAAGATTTATTTTTGAATGCCTTTTGTATTTACAAATGATGTGCTTGACAGATATGTTACAAGGATTGTTATACATGCAGTGGTGTGTTTAAAAAAAATTATTCACTCTGCTTATAAGCCATTTTATTGTCCTTTGTGCAAAGTAACAAGCCATTCTGTCATGGATGAAAGATCTTGATTTGAGTATTTACAGTGCACAACTCCTTCATGGCTGAAAGCTTCTAGTGATTTCAGTCTTACTGTCATCCATACAAATCCCATATCTACATATAGAGTGATTATAATAGGTAAAGATTTATTTTTCAATTACTAGTTGCAGTAATTTCTTGATTAAATGTCTCTATTACCAACAGTGCTCCATTCCTTCACGACCTCCAACACTCCCTTCACCATCATCCTTTACCCCACTGCCATCAGAAAAATCAGTATTTGCAATAAAACACCATTTCAGATTTTCATATGGACTGGGATTCTCTGTCACTCTGTCAGATTTTTTTTAATATATATTTTTATTGTTATTTATGTCTTTTACATTTTGTATTCCCCTTGGGTAGCCCACCACCAATTCACCCGTGATTCATCTCAGTGGTCCCTTGTGTTCTTTTCTATTCCATTTTGTGCCCTTATCCTCCCCTCCCCCCGCCCCCCCCTCACCCGCTGAGTGTCTCTGTCCTATTTGGCTTCCTTATAGTCCTGTTATAAGTTAAACCATTCGATATTTTTCTTTTTCATTCTGGCTTATTTCACTGAGTATGATCCCCTCTAATTCCATCCATGTCGCTGCAAATTGCATGTGTTTATCTTTTTTGAATGCTGAATAGTATTCCATTGTGTATATGTACCACATCTTCTTGATCCAATCATCTGTCAGCTTTTATTGAATTAACTCTTTGATCATCATCGAAGTTTCAAGATATTATATATGATAATTCTTAATGTCAATTATAAATGTAAGTGACTATACATTTGGGGAAGTATCTTTTAGTGAACTTATAAGTTTGTTCTTGGGGTATCCTTATCATGAATGAATAAGCCAGATTCTTACAATGGAAAACAACTGCCAGGGAGTAAGCTACTTATATTGACATTTTGGAATTGCTGTAGTTTCAGTTAGTAAAATGTTAATAGTTTACCAGCAGGAAAAATTTTGATTCAATGTCTTTCTTAGCCAGAGAAACAGATTGGATAATGGAAAATCCTTACAGACAATAGGAAACACCCTGATACGTTTGTAATTACAGTGTTCCTCTTAATCCAGCATCTCAATGTGTTATCACCCTGGCCATCCACATTTAACCTGCACTAATTGAAGTTGCTCTTCCTACCATTTTGAGAATTGAGAAATGAAAAAGTAGTTTTTTTCAAGGTTACCTATCATATCTATGTCAGAGACTGAAATAAAAATTTATCATTGTAGATTATGTGAGATGTGTTTCTTAAGCAATTTCTGTCATTATTCTCAGTCAATTCTCTTAACCACCAAATAACAGCTTCTGACAAATCAATGAACATAACTACCAAGGCAAATCTAGCATAGGAAAAGCAATAATAATAAATACTTAGCAGATTCATGGTGCTTGGCACTTTACAAAGTATTTTCACATGCATTATCTCATTTGTTCTTCAGAACAACCTTAGGAGCTGGCAAGGTAGGTATTTTTATACTCATCTAAGAGATGTGGAATGTAAAACTAAGAGGGGGTTAAATTACTTGTCTGAAGTAACAAAACTAGGAAGTGGTAGAATCAGCATTATAATATAGACCTTTTGCTTGTAACAGTGAGTTTAATGCTATTGATAAAGCATAGTGCCATTCCAGAACTTAGTTTGTCTCTGAGCAAATGCCTAGGCATTCCTGTCAGAACTAAAAGTCATTTATCAGATAATTGAATTTTAGCCAGGCACATTTTAGCAATATTTACAAAATTATGACCAGTAGGAAATAAAATATTCAAAAAACATAGGCTTAGGAAACTGTTGTAGAGTATGTGTCCTATCCACTGATACTCAATTGAATTTTCACATTTGTTACTTATTTATGTGAGATAATATTATTAAGTGCATTTTAAATGTGAGGAAATAAATTCAGAAAGATTTAATAGATTACCTCTGATTGCTTAGTTTGTAACTTGATGGAGCCAGTATTCCAACCATTATCTCTCTGTTCTCCAAGCTCTGTTCTACGCCATGTAAATAATCAAGAGATATATTTCTTAATGGCAGCATTCCTTTCACAATGTATACATGTATCAAATTGTCACATTGCACATTTCATATACATTACAATTGTATCTGTAAATTATGCCTCAATAAAGCTGAAAAAATTATTTTGATATCATACACTTCCTCAGATAGGCACCATTTATATATTTCACATATAAAAGTTTTGGCAAAATAGATAGTACACTCTAAATGGGAACCCTCAAATATTTAAGAATTCAAGATTAAAGGTATATCTTGCAGAACTTGAGGTTTATAGAGAGGGACTTGATAAACTTGAGATGGAGTGATACATTTATTCTACACTTTAGAATAAATGTGGAATAAACCTTTCCTGAGGGTTTGTGTCAAATACTCTGCTGGGCTCTGAGAGTAGAGAGATGTTTAAATCATGGCTCCTTCCCTTTAGAATAGAAAATTCAGTCATTCATTTTTTTTCAAAAGTATTTGTTGAGCAACTAATAGAAAGCAGGTACAACGATGTGTATTTACTTCAATACTTAAGCACTCATGAAATAGAAGAGATTTACTTTTTAGAAGTCTCTAATCATTTTAGTTTTTTCTTTTTAAAGTTCCATATTAACTTAAAGAAGATTTGTTAATAAAATCTTTTTCAAATGCTCCCAAAGAACACTGTACTTTACTTATTTATACTACATAATGATATGTCAACTGAGAGTCACCACCTGGCCTAGTTTTGCTTAGTGACATAGTATTGTAAAGACTGTTGATTACCAAGGTCAGAAGGGCTTTGGAATAGTTGAACTTCAGTGTGACATCTTTGATCAATTTACACACTGCAGGAAGTATAATTGAGTCTTACAATAATGTATGTATGTGGTCATTTTAACTTGGTCCAATAATCTCTGTTTATCTGGTCAAGCAAACAAAGTCCTTTGTGAAATTGGCTACCTTCATGTCCTGAGTTTTGTAAATCAATGAATCAATAGCTCAGAGTGATGAAGTTAACCCATAATAAAAGCAGAAGGTTGAAAAAAGACCAATAATGTTTTCTATATCCCTCTCTTTGCATAATATTTTAAACATAGATATGTATTTTGTTGGTAGAGACTATAAAATTAAATAATTCTTATCTTTATATGCTTCCAGTAATAATACTTTTATTAATATGAAAACTTCACGACACATTAAGTAAAAAAAAACTAGGCATTTTCTCTTTTTTTTTAACCGTTGCTGGTGTCAATGTGTCAATAAAAGTCGGAGTGTCTGATTCCTCTTAATCCTCAAATGTTTATGAAGTGACACATTTTATTTACATTTTTAAATGCATATATAATTCTTTTCTTCTGTGAACATCAATATTTTTCTGCTCAGTGGATGAATATTGAGTAGGGAAACTTGCCAGCTCTCCACTGGAAAATTGGGTTCTGGCACTCCCCACACTTTCAAAACACACTCAAGCAAAGCTCCTTGTTCACATAGGGCTCACATTAAAAGGCAAACTCAAAATATCTTCAAACAACGCAAGGCACCCTGTTTTATGTACTTAAAGAAGGTCAGTAGTCTTTCTCATGCCAAGGAAAGCATATGATTTAAATTTCAGAACATGATTTCATCTAAAACTTGTAAAAATGTTTTTATTTGTCTGGAAAGTTAAAGAATAAAGGAGAGTTGTTGCCTTTTGCATATGTTAATTCAATCCATTCAGTGACATTTCTTTATCAACCACAAATTGTTGCATTTTCTATGGTTTGCAATGCAATTTTTAAAAAGTTATTAGACTTTCAAAGTGACATTTTGTACTTTTGTGATAAAATAGCTTTCTACCAGCTAAATAAAGATTATTTGAAACTCCAAGGCAAAGAGCAGTAGGTGGGAAAATAAAAAAAAAAAACCCTTATGAACCTATACAAGAACAGCATGTTTAAAACCTTAATTTTATTACTGTAAATTTATTTTGATTTGTCTCTGGAACTCAGCAGGAACAGAAGAGGGAGATTGCATGCAAGAGAACAAAAATAGCTCGTTTAAGTGCATAAGGTTCTGTAGATGTAAATTAAGCTCTCTTAGTTTCAAAGCTTAGAGACTTTTAAAGTAAATCATTAGATCTCTCTCTTGTTAACAATGACATATTTCCATTTATTACCTTGTTTTCATTCTTTCTGCTTTTGGAAATGAAAATTGTACAAAGAGAAAAGAGACTGAAAAAAGAGTATTTGTCCAACTCCCTTTGTGTGAACTGGGACTCTTTCAGAGGGAGGAAGTTCCAGTCTTTTTTTTCCTTTTATTTCTTTAAAATTGTATTTTATATTTTAATAAAAATTACATATATTTAAGGTATACAAAATGATGATTTGCAAGTGAAATTATTACTACTATATTCATTGCAGGATTATTCACAATAGTGAACATATAGATACAACCTAAGTATCCACAAAAGATTTTATATATATATATATGTATGTATGTATATGTTATCTATATGTATAGATGATAAATAGATGGATAGATAGATAACACTGGTCAACAGATTTTTACAAAAGTCATGCGACTAAAATAAAATTAGTCATTTCTTATCAATTTGTATGTGCTCAACAAAAATATGAAAGTCAGATTCTAATTTTGGCTCTAGTTTTTTTTGTAATCTGCAATAAATTGATGTTTACATCATGAAATGCATGCCAATAGCAATAGGTCTACGGTTAATACCTGTAAAAAATCAAGTCATAGACTACTTCTTAGATTTCTTCACTTGTCTCTTGTACAGCTGTTTGGGAGCATCTCTGGGGAGTGTCCAGCAGTAGTCAGCCAGCATTGTAGTGGACCATTTTCCCTAGTATCTTAGTTCCATTGATGCGATATCTTGATGAAAACATTCGCCATGTTCATCACTAACCATACCACAGTTTTCAGGAAAGAAATCTAGATGGGAATGAAGGAAGTGGCTCTTTAGAGATGTATTGCAGCCAAGTTTCTGATACTGCATCGGCATGTCTTCTACTAGTTCCTTGTAGTTTCCTGCCCCAACATTCCCAAGAAAGTTTGTAGACACTAGGCGAAAAGCATTCCATGCTTGTTTCGCATCACCCTGCAGCAAGTTGTTGAACCGGTCATCTCTGAAGAGCTCTCGAATCTGAGGACCCACAAAAACTCCCTCTTTAATCCTTGATTCACTGAGTTGAGGAAATTTTTCCTGCAGGTATCGGAAAGCTGGTGAGGTCCGGTCCATGGCTTTCACGAAATTCTTCATCAAACCTAGTTCAATGTGAAGGGGTGATAGCAGGATTTTGTCAGCCTTGACCAGAGCTGGGTACTGGATATTCTCTCCAACTGCTACATTTTGTCTGTAAGTTCATTCCTTAGTCAAGTATTGCAGTTCTCTTGCTCGGCTATTCTACTCACATAAGAAACACATGTATTTTGTATATCCTTGCTACAGTCCCATTGAAAGGGCAACTAGCTTCAAATCACCACAGACATGTCAGCTGTACTTGTTATACTCAATGGAATTCAGTAGCTGCTTTAAAGTTATCATATGTCTCTTTCATGTGGACAGCATGCACTACTGGAATAGATGGAAGACAATTTCCATTGGCAAAAGCACAGCCTTAAGACTAGTTTTGAAGAGTCTAGAAATAGTCTCCATGCTTATGGGTCATGAGTGATTTCTAAGGCATTCTTGAGGCTCTCAATATCGGAACAGAAAACCATAGTACTTTCCTTTCTGAAGAAAGGCTCCAACTGCTGGTGGCGCTTTCAGTATAAAGAAATTGTGACATCTTCTTCTAGAAGATTCCATTGTTGGAGTCTTGATCTTAGCAACTCTGTCTTGTTCTTGGATAAGTCCAAATCATGAACAAGGTCACTGAGTTCTTCCTGTGTTAGTCTGTGTGGGGTTGATGATGCACCACAGTGAAAATCTGGATCACTATGTGCTGATGGAACAGGAGAAGAACAGGTCGGCTCACCCTTGTCTTCATCAGGTGAATTGAGAATTTTCTGCTGGAGGTTCTAGAATAGTAAGTCCCTCACCATGTGGAACTGGTCTCAAAGCAGACGGAATGTTTGGGTAGACTATTATTGACTTCTTTTGCTTCGTTGTTCCTCCAGAAAGAGGAGGAACCAAGTAGAAGTCTTTTATGTGGTTGCTTGGCTCTCTCTACACCATGGGGACTACAAACGGCACTGACAGTCTTTTGCTGTTTAACCACTGTTAAAGCTGCGTTGTACATGTAGCACAGCATATATGCAGGGCCCAAGGCTTGTCTTGGTCACCAACCTTGCATCCAAAGTAAAAATGATAAGCCTTCTTCACTTGAGAAGTGATACTTTTCTTCTGGTTGGCAAATGCCACTTCCCCACAAATAGAGCAGACATTGTCCACACTATTAACGCACTTTCGAGGCACTACTCATCTGGATTGTGCCTAAATGGATAAAATAATAACAGTTATATGGAACAGTAGCTTCAACTGTCTCGCACAAAGCCTGAAATATTTTCAATGCTCAACCTTTCCGACAGGGCTTTCTATAGTGCACTGCTAACGTCAGCTTACTTCAGTAGCTGCCTGGCAATAGTATTGCACTGCATCAGAAAATGATGCAATCAATTCTGGATGATGTGTGCATGATGGTATTATGCAATGCGATGCAATATTACATCATTGTAGGCTGATTTAGGATATTGCAGTCCTACTGGATAAATTTACATGGTGAAACATATAAAATGAATTATATGAAATATCTTCCAAATGAGAGCTAATAAAAAATTTTCAGAGTTATATTCATGTTCTGCACACCAAGATACTACAGATTAGGGCCTTTTTAAGTCAGTTATGATATCAATGTTTACCAGTGTAATCAACCTTAAGAAAGAAGATAATGCCATTTGTGATAACATGGGTAAGCTTGGAGGACATTACACTAAGTGTAATAAGACACAAAAGAAAAATAATTATATGATCTTACCTATATGTTGAATCTAAAAAAGTTAAATATATAGTAGGAGGGAGTAGAACTAAGGACAGGGAGGTGGGGGCAGAAGAGAGATCTGTTCAAAAGGTATAAAACAAAGAGCATCAAAGTGATCAGTTAATCAGTTTTCATTTAGTTGCCTAGTGATTTTTTACAACAGAGTAGCTATTTACCAGTTAAAAAGTTTAAAATTTTATTGTATCGCTACTGCAAGTATTCATAATTATTAAGCACCTACGGTGTGCAGTACATTGGGATCCATTCTAGTCAAGAGTATTATCAAACTGGTATAAATGTATTTGTCTTAGGATTTTTAACCAGTTGTTCTGATCTGATATGAACATGACCCAACTTCTAGACGTTCACACTTCTCAAGTATTCTGTAATTTATTCAGGCTTTGTTGCCTCAGCAATGTTATAGAACATTTGGATATGTAAAATATATAATACTTTACCAAACTATCTCAACTCCCAAATTATCACCTAGGCACCTAAAGGTAGCTGCCTTGGAGTAGCAATGCTGCTAAAAGGCATTGTTTTCCTAAGCAGAACAGTTTTCTTTCCATGATAAGCAAATGGTTAGTGAGAGCATCTGGGTGAGATGAAGTTATAACCATCACTCAATCCTCTACTTTTCTCAGTGCTCTATTCTCCATTTCACTATACCTTTTATCTTTTACTAAATTTCTAAAGAATGGGGACAATGATGATGCTAGAGTACCTCCCTGCTTTTAGTACTTCGGTTAGGAATTCTTAATATGATTTTAGCATCATAAAATAAACTCTAAAGTCTACTTTAGAGTCTTTTGTGTCTGACTTATTACACTTAGTGTAATGTCCTCCAAGCTTACCCATGTTATAACAAATGACATCTTCTTTCTTAAGGCTGATTATCTATCTATGTTACTTCTTCCAGTATTAGAAATCAAAGAATGCTAAAGTTTTGTGCTTTTGGCTGCTATTATAAGAAAATCAAAAAATAGATACACCGCAAAGGAATTTTGCAAATCATGAGGATGTACTTACTTTATACATTTTTACTGAGTCACTTGTTCATTTATTGAACTCATTTGTTCATTACTGAATCAATGTAGAAATATTCCTCCTCACTTTCCTTGTCATCTTTTCAACTTTTTAGTCACTTTACTAATTCTTTTTCTCTATCACTTATATCCAGTCAATACCCAAGTCTTTTCAATATTATTAATGTTTGTACCTTAAATTTGATTCCCATATAAAATACCTTGTTCTAAAACATGAGCCCCCTGTGACTGGATTATTATGCCCTACCTAGCTCTACAGTCTATTTTCTACCTAATTAATCCCACCGAGTAATGCAGGTCTAATCTAATTGCCTTTATGTGATACCCATCATATCATTCATCTTTTCAAATACCTATGGTATTTTCACTTTTCCATAACACAATTACTCTGATTCTATCAGGGCATCTTCTATACTGTGCTGTTCATGTTATCCACATAAATTCAAGGTTCTATAAAGTCGCTACTTCCTGAATTCTTTTCTCTATGCCACGCCTATAGTGAATAGCTTTCTTCTTGACTCCTTATATTGGTACTTAGTATTAGAGTCATGAATTTTAAAAATTGTTTTAAACGTTGAATTCATCCTATCCAATATTTGTAACAATAGTAGAAGCTCTTTGAAGGAATGGGCCATTATTTATTTTTTGGTTATGCTTTACCAAATTGAGTATGTCATTATACACTTTATAGATACTCTGAGTTGATAAAGAGGCTATCAATATGATATATAACATTCCTGTGTTTTTCAGTTATAGTCTTAATTACATTTTCAGAGTAGGAAAGAATCTAAGTTTATTTAATTCTAATGATTTTTTCCAATGCTAAATCTCTTATATGAAATTTATTTATTTATTTAACATATATTCTTTGAATACCTCACGTGTACTGGTCACTCAAGCAAATAGTATATGACTACACGTGGTCTCAACTGTGTGAAGCTGTCACTTCTATCTTAGGATGCTCTGTTGCAGAGGTCTCACTGTATTTCTCTGAAATTTCCTTAGTTTATCTCATTTCAGTTATGAACACACCATAAAGCAATACTAGTATATATTCTGCAGGACAGCCAATCAGTATTTAAAATAGCTGTTATGCTACCTCAGAGTAATATTTTTCTTCTCTTTGTCGTACTACATCACCTGCTTCTATAGTTTCCAAAATATATGGATTCCATCCTCCATACCATCCTGCTTGTTCTACCCAAAATATGCTCTTGTGTAGTTATTGTCAAGCTTATCAGATGTAATGACCATATTTTGCAACATCCTCTTTAGTTAAAAGAAGTGCATAGTTAACAGAGCCTATCTATATATATCATCTATAAAAATCCTGTGTAATTTTTTTGAACTTTAACATAAATGAGAATTGCTGAAATCAATCAATAATAAAATAAAATGTAATGTATACAGTAACAATAAGCATTAAGATAAATAAAAACCCTTAAGTTTTAAAAAAGTTCTTTGAGGGGGTGGTATAGTAATCACCTATACAAGATCCTGAAAAATGCAATCTTCTGGTGGGTCTAAAGCCTTAACATTAGGTAGCCAATAGTTTTGAGGCAACATTGGTTTATAACTTTACATATGATTTATAGGTAAAGGATCACCCTGTCACTTATATACTAGCAAACCACACCTACCATCAACACACTGAAAGTCCTCCATCACAGGCTATTGTGCCCCCTAACCATGTTGCATTCACCCCTCTCCCTTGCATTCTGGTAGTTCTACAGTCAACTTTCCAGGGATTATTATTGGTTTGATTTTATCTGATCCTTTTTGTTGTTTTTTTTATATTCTGCATTTAAGTGACACCATCCTGTATTTGTCTTTCTCCTTATTTATTCACTTAGCATAATCCCTTCCAATTCCATCCATATGGTCCCAAAGTCAAGAGTTTCTTTTTTCTTATATATGAGTAATATTCCTTTGTGTATTTATACCACATCTTCCTAACCCATTCATCTGTCTTTGAACTTAGGTTGTTTCCATAACTTGGCTATTGTAAATAGTGCTGCAATGAACATAGGAGTGCATGTATCCCTTCAAAATAGTGTTTTTGTATTTTTTGGGTAGATACCTAGGAATGGAATTTCTGCCTCATAAGGTAGATCTACTTTTAATATTTTGGGAAATCTCCACATTGTCTTCCATAGGGGCTCCACCAGTCCACATTCCCAATAACAGTGTACCTTTTTGTCCATACCATCGCCAGCACTTTTTGTTTCTTATCTTTTCAATATGGGCCATTTCCCCAGGTGTTAGATATTATCTCATTGTGGCTTTTATTTACATTCCCTAATGACAAGTGATGATGAACATTGTTTCTGTATATCTTTGGAGAAGTTCCTATTTAGCTTTTCTGTCCATGTTTTTGGGCTTATTTGTATTCTTTTTGTTGAGCTGTATGAATTCTTTGAACTTTGATATCCGTCCTTTGTCAGATATATAGTGTGCAATATTTTCTCCCATTCTGTAGGCTGCCATTTTGTTTGAAGGATGGCTTATTTTGCTGTGCAGAAGCTTTTAGTTTGAGACAGTCCCAACTGTTTATATTCTCTTTTGTCTTGCTGTTGGAAACAAATCCACAAAACCTATGCATTTGAGTGTTTTCTCTAAATTTTCTCTATCTGTCTTATGGTTTGGGGTCTTATAGCTATGTCTTTAATCCATTTTGAGTTAATTTTTGTGTCTGGCATGAGAAATTGGTCTACTTTCATTATTTTGTATATGGCTGTCCAATTTTCCTGGCACCATTTATTGAAGAAGCTTGCCTTTCTCCAGTGTATACTCTTGGTTCCTTTGTCATAGATTAACTGTGCATATAAGTGTGAATTTATTTCTGGGATCTCACTTCTGTCCATTGGTCTGTGTGTATATTTTTGTCCACTACCATAGTATTTTGATTATTTTGGCTTTCTAGTATACCTTTATAATATAGAGATGATGATTCTGTTGTTCCTCTTTTTTGTCAGGATTGCTTTGGCCATTCAGGGTCTTTGGTAGTTGCATATAAATTTCAGTAATGTTTGTTCTATTTCTTTGAGGAATGCCATTGAGACTTTTTGTTAGGGATTGCATTGAATCTGTGTAGATTTCAGTAAGATGACCATGAGCAGGGAATATTTTTCCATTTATTTGTGTCTTCTGTTTCTTTTAACAATGTCTTATAGTTTTCTTTGTATAGGTCCTTCACCTTTGTGAAGTTTATTCAGGTGTTAAATTATTTTGATGCACTTGTAACTTAACTGGGATTGTTGATTTCTTCTTCTAACTTGGTGCTTGCATATAGGAATGCAATTGATTTTTGTATATTGATTTTGTAACCTGCCATTTTGTTGAATTGGTTTATTGTTTCATTTAGTTTTATAGCAGATTCCTTAAGATTTTCTATGTACAATATCATGTCATTTGCAAATAATGATGGTTTTACTGTTTGAATTCTTTTTATATCTTTCTCTTGCCTAATGGCTCTAGCTAGGACTACTATTCTACTATGTTGAAAAGTAGTCTTGAGAGTGGATATCCTTTTTTTATTCAGTTTCTTGGTGGAAAAGCTTTTATTTTTTCACCATTGAGATTGATATTAATGTGGGTTTGTCATATATGGCCTTTATTATGTTGAGGTACGTTATGTCTATCCTCATTTTTTTTTAGGTTCTTTTTATCAGTTGATGTTGAACCTTATCAGATGCTTTCTTGGCATCTTTTTATATGATCATATGATCTTTGTCTTTCCTTTTGTTGATGTGGAAGTATATTGATTGATTTTTAGTTCTTGAATCATCCTTGTGTCTGGAATAAATCCCACTTGCTCATTGTGTACAATCCTTTTAATGCATTGTTGACTTTAGTTTGCTAATATTTTGTTGAGGATGTTTGCATCTATGTTTATTGGGAAAGTTGTTTCATAGTTTTCTTTTTTGTGTGTGCTTTCTTTCTCTGGTTTTGGTACCAGGGTAACAATGGTCTCATAAAATGTGCTTGAAAGTATTCCCTCTTTTTATTATTTTTTGGAAGGATTTGATAAGGAAGGATATGGTTTGTCTTTGAAGGTTTGATGGTACTCACTAGTGAAACCATCTGGTCCTGGACTTTTGTTTTTGAGGAGACTTTTAATACTGTTGCAGTTTCTCTGCCGTAATTACTCTGGTCAGGCTTTCTATTTCTTCATGATTCCATTTCAGATGGTTGTGTATTTTGAAGAATTTGTCCATTTCTTCTAGATTATTCAACTTCCTAGCATGGAAATGTTAGTAGCAATCTCTTATATACTCTGAATTTGTGAGATGTTTATTGTAACTTCTCTTTTGTTTCTGATTCTACTTATTTTACTTTTCCTCTTCCCTTTTTTCCTTTTGAGCCTGACTAAAGATTTGTCTATTTTGTTTATTTTTTTCAAAGAACCAGCCTTGGTTTCATTTATCTTTTGAACTGTGTTTTTAATAATTGTTTAATTTATTTTTGCTCTAATTTTTATTTCATTCCTTCTGCTGGATTTTGGTTTTGTTTATCTTTTTCTAGTTCCTTGAGGTAAGAAATCACATTAGTTATTGAGTTCTTTTTGGTTTTTTGATGTGACCCTGCATTGCTATATACTTCCCTCTTAATACTCTTTTTTCTTTGTCCCATTGGTTCTTATAGATTTTGACTTCATTTTTATTTGCCTTGAAGTGTTTTTTCAATTTCTTATTTTATTTTCACATTCACCCAATAATTATTCAGCACTGTGTTTACTCTCCACATATTAGAGGATGTCCCTGCTTTCTTCTTGTGATTTCTAATTTGATACCGTTGTAATCAGAGAAGATAATTGAAACATTTCTATCTTCATGAATGTTTTTGACATTTGATTTGTGATCCAACATGTGGTCTATCCTGGAGAATGTTCCATGTTCACTTGGGAAGAATGGGTATTCAGTTTTGGGGGGGGGGTGCAGTGTCCTATAAATGTTTAAGTCCACATGGTCTAATTATTTAAGATAATTGTGTCCTTATTTATTTTCTGTCTGGCTGATATTTCCATGGGTGAAAGTGGGGTTTTGTCACAATGTGTTTTTTCCAGTATCTGTTTTCAGATTTGCTAGTAGCTGACTTATATATTTTGTTGCTCCCTCATTTGATACAGATATAGATATAGATATAGGTAGATATAGATAGATAGATAGATTAGCGTTATGTCCTTGGTGTATAAATCTCTTAATTACTAGATAGTTTTCATCCCTGTCTCTTGTTACCTTTTTTATCTAGAAATCTATTTTATTTGATATAATTTCCTTTGGGTCTGATTTTGGGTTCTTGTTTATCTTATTTCTGTTTAATCTGTCCATTGATTAAAGTAGGGTGTTGAATCTCCATCTAAAGTAGCCAATTTTGAATTCAACACTCCTAACCTACCCATAAATAATAAAGTTGCTCTTCATTCTGTGCATTACACTTCTATTGTTAAAGCCTGAGGACATAGGACCTTTCTTACTCACTCTTTGCGATTACTGTTAAATAAAATCCCAAAGTTCTTAATCATGGGTTTCTAAGTGAGAAGCAAAGTCACTTCCCTTTTATAATTAAGCATTTTAAATATGCAAATATAGCACATATTCTCATTAGATATGCACATGTAAATTTTGGAACACTGCCTCAATCTATTGATATTTTTGAATCATGTTTCTGTTATGATTCTGCTACCCTGTTTAATTCCATCAATAAATTTGATTAAAATTCCTTTTATATTTATACCAAAATAGGAGAAAAAAGACTGGGTAAGAGAAACCCTTAGCAAACCTCTAGTCAATGTACTGAGACTATATACCAGAGTCAAGACAATATGACTTAACTGTTTAAGAATGCTTACTCTAGGGTCACAGTATTGGGTACAAATCAGAGCTTTGCTACTTTACTAGCTGTGCAAACTTTGAAAACTCTGATCCTCAATTTCCTCATTAGTCAAGTAAGATTGACAATATTTCCCATGGAGTTTTTTTTTCTTTTTATCTATAGAGTTGCTTGAAAAACTAAAATCATTGACTATGGATCTGGTGCTTGGTAAATGCTCAGTAAATGTTTTGGTTTCTAGAATTCAAGTGATGTAATTGCTATTCTGTTGAGTCAGTAATCTAGCCCTGTCCTGGTTAATTCAACTCTGTACACATCTGGAAAATACTTCCCCCTAATGTATAAATTACTTATTCCTGTAGTACATATCACCCAAAACATTAAAATTTACTATTGGGTCTCCCTGGTGGCGCAGCGGGTTAAGCGCTGCACTGTGGAGCTGTCGGTAGCGGCTATGTGAGTTGACGCTGGGGAGATTCCCACATGGCACTGCAGGTCTCTCCTGCCTCGCCCGCTGCTCCCCTCAGCAGTGTGTTTCCCTCAGTCTGCCTGTTCTGTCCCCCACTCTGTCTGTGGTGAAACCTCTCACCGACCCAAGCCACTGGCCTGCACCCCAGCTTGTATGCAAAAATAAATAAATCTTAAAAAAAATAAAATTTACTATCTCACAATTTTTTACAGATAAAGAAAATCTGGACAGAGCTTATTTGGGTTTTCATGGCTCAGAGTCTTTGGGCTGTAATCAATGTGGAAGCCAGGGTTGTGTTGTCAGCTCTTAGCTCACCTGTGCTCAGTGGAGAAAGAATCAGCTTTAAAGCTCACCTATGTGGTTGTCGGCAGACTGGCATCAGCTCCTTCTCTTGTGGGTGTCTACGTTAGGCAAACTGACAACATGGCAGCTAGATTCTCTGAGAGTGAGCCAGTGGGGAAATGAGAGAGAGAGTGAAAGGTTTGGAGTGGGACTAAGGAGAAAGGTATGGATGTCACAGTCTTTGAAAAACTGCTCATGGAAGTGACATTCAGTCATCTTTGCCATATTCTATTGGCTAGAATCAAGTTGCTACGTCAGACCAAAGCAAGAAGTGAGGATAACATAAGGTTGTGGAATCTAGGAGACAAGAATCAATGGGGACCATCTTAGAGGCTGCCTGCTACATCTAGATGATGCTGATAGGGTAAACAGGAAAACTGGGGCCCAATGGTAGAGCAAATTGAATAACCTGGTGTTATCCTTATGCCCTTCTCACCCCTTTTTTGATACTGACAAAAGCCCAGAACAGGATGCTATAATGTGATGCAATGTGATAAAGGGAAAGGCTCTGGCCTTGTTGGAATCTAGTATCTGTCACTTATTAGCTATTTCACTTTACCGAACCTCAGTATTTTCATCTGTAAAATTGAAAGAATGCACTCTATCATGCAAGTTTGTGATGAAGAATAGAGATAATATATATAAAACCTGTAGTGCAACATAGGGTATCCAAGAAAACGGAGACTATTATATATATATCTAAATGTACATGTAAATATATACAAGCAGCATGTGATTATTAATTATAAGAATATATGATGTACTTAAATCTCCTGACAAAATTCCTGTTACCTAATAGTTATGCATGTATTTGGTGGATGAGTTTGGTTTCTTCTCCTAGTCCTTCTATTATGTCTCTTTTGTCACCCTAGAATGTCAACTCATTAAGGGAAAAACTTTACGTCTCATTAATCTTTGCATTTCCTCCTATCTAATGCCTTCATTAGATAGGCATGTAATAAATTCTTCTTGTATTACAACCATGTAATATATCCATTAATCATTCATATTACAATCTATCTTATTGCCCTAGAATCCTTATCACTCTTCTTCACTTTTTTCACAAGGATGTCTGTGAGCAATTCAAATGCATATCCTGTAAGTCTCCTTAGAGAACATATTGTAAATTCTCTCTCTCTCTCTCTCTCTCTCTCTCTTTCCATCCCTCCCCCATCCACTGTCCTCTTTTCTCTCTTTCTCCTCAAAACTATTTTATTTAAGGTGTAAATAAATTTATTTAAGGTGGAAGTATAAAATACTTCCAAATAATGAAAATGTTTTTTGTCACAGGGTGAAAATTATGCCTCTTTTTTCTCTATCTTGTGTTACTTTGCTTCACATTACATTTGCGTTTTTCACCTTGTTTCAGCTTCTTTGTTTAAAGCATCTTAGCATAAGAAAGCTTTATAGTGTGGTGCAACCAAAGCACCTGGAGGGCTTGTTAAAACACAGGTGACTTGGGTCACCCCCAGGGTTTCTTATTCAGTGGCTAGGAGGGGCTGAAAATCTGCATTTCTGATCAAATTGCAGGTGTTGTTGAAGCTGCTACCCAGGGACCACATGTTGAGAACCACTGCTTTAAACAGATTCAAGTGTTTTTTTTCCAAGGCCAGTGAACATCTTTTACTTCCATTTTCCCAAGTGTGACATTTTAATAATAAGCCTCCATGTTCCTAATAAACTCCCTGTGTCCTCTCTGAAAGGGCTGTTGTTACTTTGTTATCACTCCAAGACTTGAAATCATTTTATGTATTTACCTTTCTAATAACTTATTTTTCAATCTACTTGTTTATTTAAGAGAGAGAGAGAGAAAGTGTAAGTGTGTGTGTGCGTAAAAGGTAGAGTTTTCCAGTTAGGCAGTATTGCTCTTTTCCAGATGCTTGTCACTTACTGGCTGTGACCCTGATCTGGCCACATAGTGTCTTTGGTACAAGGTCAATAATTGGAATAACTTTATACATTGTTTAGTACTATCTTGAGAATGAATACTGAATGTGAAAGTGTCTAACACCAATCTCTGTGTGTGTGTGTGTGTGTGTGTGTGTGTGTGTGTGTGTGTGTGTGTGTAATTCTCTGACTTACTGAGTGCTGCTCAGTGCTGGGCAGTACTCTCAGTACTTTCCAGGTATTAACTCATTTATATGATTGTTTTGTGAATTTTCCCATCTCTGTTTCTTTGTGATTGTTTCTTCAAGTTCTGTTCTAAAGAATAGTATGTGAAATTCTACCTAAATGAAATTAAGATATGACCATAGTCAATATTCTGGCTGTTTCCTCATTTAATTGTATTTTTTTCTTTTTATAATATTTTAACTATTTTATTTTTCATCTTTCTATTTTTCTTTTCTTTATGCCCTTTTCCTCTAGATATCTTTCCTCTTTGATTCTATAATGTGATGGTAACAAGCCAATAATACTTTAATGTACATTCACATATTTACATTTCAAGAGTCCTGTTGAGAGAGAAACCCTTAGAATGATCTCTAATGGTGGTATTTATGATGTTGTAGCACCTAGAGGGGGAAGGAATATGTAGAATTATTGGGGTTTTCTTCTCGACCCCTAAAATCTCAATGTTTCCTACTCTACATCAGTCTATGATAATTATAACTTCAGAATTTCTAATGGTGATTTTTTTTTTGGTCCACAATTCACATATTATCCATTCATATATTTTATATGGCTTGTT
This sequence comes from Scalopus aquaticus, assembly GCA_004024925.1. Lineage (NCBI taxonomy): Eukaryota > Metazoa > Chordata > Mammalia > Eulipotyphla > Talpidae > Scalopus > Scalopus aquaticus. Next base: position 13,317 of record PVIJ01006269.1, on the reverse strand, counting down.
TATATAATTAACTGAAGTAGCTTTTAAGAATAAAATTCAAAAATATCAAGTCAGGATTCAGAAAGAGAGAAAATGGAAAATTTGATACAGTTGCTATTATTAAGTGTCACATTTGTCTTTGGGCTTCCTAGTAGCCAAGAGGAAAATAAATACATTATTTTTACCATATACCAAACACCTATGATGTGCCAGGAACTTTGCTAAGTATTTTGACATTGTATCTATATTTATTACAACCATGTTGTAATATTGTAATGTTGTAGTCCTCTTTTTACAGATGAAGTTACTAAGGTTGAAAAACTTGTCTTGTCCAGTGTTATGAAATTACTCTTAAGAGAAGCCTATATTTATATCAAGGACTCTCTGACTTAATAGTCTCCATTCTCATATAGTTCTCATGGTCAGAAAGGAAGAAATATAATAATTCCACAGAGATAAAGGATTTTTGGTACTAGGTTCTAAAATTAATTTTCACAATGACATTGTATAAAGAGGACATTGAGAAGATGATGAACAGTGCCCTTCATAACAGATTTACAATAAATGCAGAAGGGATTTCCATGTAACTCTTTGGCTTTTTTTTAATGACCTTTGATGACTGCCTAAAGCAGATCATTAAAGTACAAGTGAGTGAAACTGATTCAGCAAATACTAAGCTAATATGATCCTATGGTCCAGTCTTCTGGTGCCCTAATGAAATTCAAGAATAAAACTGAAAGTATGTGAATCATCTTTCAGAATGCTAACAATTACATTTTATTAACAGTGATTTGGATAAAAGTTGAATTCCTTTGTTTATTCACTCAGCAAATGCATATGGACCAACTATATGCCAGGCTGTGCTAGGTTTTGAGGATCCAAATATATATATATAATTTCTTATAAGAAATTATATTATTTGTATTTTATATATATGTATATACACACACATAATTTCTACTTCCAAGGGGCTTGCAGTTGTTTGAAGATTAGATAAGCCATTGAATGAAATGAAGGAATTGAATTGGTATAAAGAAGCATGTTCCTATTGTACAAAAGAAGATGCCCTGGGCTTCCCTGGTGGTGCAGGGGTTAAAGTCTCAGCGCTTTCCAAATGGCCAATAGGTATATGAAAAAATGTTCAACATCACTTATAATTAGGGAAATGCAAATCAAAACCACAATGAGATACCAGCTCACACCGGGGAGAATGGCGCTCATTAAAAAAACAGGCAACAACAAATGCTGGCGAGGATGCAGAGAAAAAGGAACTCTCTTGCATTGCTGGTGGGAATGCAAACTGATACAACCACTGTGGAAAGCTGTATGGCATTTCCTCAAACTGCTGAAAATGGAGCTTCCATTCGACCCAGCAGTACCACTTTTGGGAATCTACCCAAAGGACACAAAAACGCTAACCCAAAAGGATACATGCACCTGTATGTTTATTGCAGTACTGTTTACAATAGCTAAGGTATGGAAACAACCCAGATGCCAAAAAATAGATGATTGGATCAAGAAGATGTGGTACATATACACAGTAGAATACTATTCAGCATTCACATGCAATTTGCAGCAACCTCTATGGAGCTAGAAGGGATCTTGCTCAGCGAAATAAACCAGAAAGAAAGAGAAAAACATCGAATGGTCTCACTTATAACAGGAATATAGGGAAACCAAACAGGAGAGAGACACCCAGCAAGGGAGGGGGAGGATAAGGGCTCAAAATGGGGAAGAAAAGAGCACAAGAGACGATGGTGATAAGTCATGGGTGAATTGGTGGTGGGTTACCCAAGGAGAATACACAATGTAAAAAAAATAAATAAATTAAAAATAAATAAATAAATAACAACAACAACAAAGTCTCAGCACTTTCAAGCTATCGCCAGCAACCGTCAAATTATTTGTGTAAGGTCATAGTTTTTTAAGGGGCTTGTGTTATCAATAGCTAGAATAATGTGAAAAGTTTGCCATTTTATGAAAGTTGAGAAGCTTGACCATTATTTGCATTCAGGTGAAAGGGCATCTAACTCTCTCACAGAGGTAGTATGTGGGAATATCTTCTGGCAAAAGCAGGCTTCACTTGGGAAGCACATTCAGATAAACTCTTTTATATTAGGATATGACTTAGGCACCCAGGTGCCTAAATTCTAACAAAGCATGGCATGCATGAAGTTAACCAAGAAAATAATTGAAACAATAGTTAATTGGCACTTTTTGCGAATATAGAAGTTTGATGCAAAACAGAAGCTGGCCACTGTTTTTACCATGATGCATTAGCTGCAAAATATTCCCCACCCTAAGAAAATTACCAAATGAGTTACCAGGCTGCTAGAATTAATTTTGAATCCACGGGCTGAGATTTAGAAGACAAGTATTAAAAACAATAGCTTTAGGACTTCACATAAATGCGAGGTATTCTTCTTAGTAGTAGTATTTAATGAGTCTACTTTAATTATTGACAATCAAACCATGCCATCAATGTATACATAGACACTAAACATTTTGTACACAGTACCTGCACAGGAAGAATCAACCTACCTACAAGTGATGTTAAACTATTAAGTTATATTAAAGGTAATCACAGCTAGGTATATAGCACTACTTCATATCACTTGAAACAATGACCTTTCAAGGAATATGGCACTTTCCTCTGATTATTACAAAGTATTGAGCACCCATTTAAAGTAAGCACTAAATACCACGTTTTCTACTTTATGCTTCTATTACCCTTTCAAGGCTCACCCTTGGAGTTATGGTGATAGACCACAGCTGGTTCAGATATTTCTAAAGAAAGAGAATACAAAGCAATGGTTGTTGACAACAAAGTATCATGCTTACAACTTAATTGTATAATGTTTTCTAGGCCTGTTTATCACATCAATCAATCCAGAATTTTACAAAAATAGAGGGCTAAGTTTTTGAAAAATAGAATGGATTATACATTGAATAGATCCAAAGAGAATTTAGCTGAAGCAACTTAAGACCAAATGATTTGACGAACTCTAAAATGTCAGGTAGCAAAAGTTCTTCCCACCAAGCTGTGTTAAATTAGAGGTGATTCATCAAATGGTGTGAAGGGTTGGGTTCTATGTACAATTTAAACATTCCAAGGTCTCTTAAATTTAGGTCAGCAATTTTCTTTTCTTTTTTTTTTTTTTAAAGATTTATTTATTTACACATACAAGCTGGGGTACAGACCAGAGGTGTGGGGCGGTGAGAGGGTTCACCAGAGACAGAGCGCGGAGCAGAACAGGCAGATCAGAAATACACTGCTGAGGGGAGCAGTGGGTGAGGCAGGAGAGGTCTGCTGCACCATGTGGGATTCTCCCTGGCCGGGCGTCGAACTCGCATCGCTGCTGCCGACAGCTCCACAGCGCAGCGCTTAACCGCTGCGCCACCGGGGAGGCCCTAGGTCAGCAATTTTCAACAAATTTTGATTATTTCTATGCTATGCTAGACCCTAGAGATATAGTAGTGAACACAATGGATACTGCCTCTGCCTTCATGGAGTTTTGTTCAATCTTTTGGTAGAAACACATTAAACAAAGAGCCACAGAAAGAATCATACAACTTTACCTATAATAATGTTAAGGGCATGTCCATGTGTACTGTATCTGGCTTTGTCTGGGAGGTAAAAAGAGCTTTCCTAAGAAAGTGTTACTTTACCTAAAATCTGAGGGGTAGGGAGATAACAAGGCAAGTTATCTGTGGGGGATAAAAGGTGGTAATATTCACAGGTAGAGAGCATTTCAGGCAGAGAGAACAGCACCCCCCAAAAAAGGATCTGAGGCATGAAGTTAGGTAATATTGAGGAAATTTAAAAGGGCTGGTGTGTCTGGAGCAAAAAAAAAAAATCTAATGAGAGGATGGAAATATAGTTGGAGATCATAAATCATATCATACGGGGCTTTGTAGGCTATGTTAAGGATTTTGGATTTTATCTTAAGGCAATAAGAAAACAATGATTTCCTTAAATAAGTGTAGTGACATGGCCGTATATGCATTTTTAAAACATCACTCTGGTTGCAGAGTGGAGAACTGAATTGAGGAGAGCAAGAGTGGTTGCAGGAAAATCAGTTAGGGGGCTACTGCAGGTGTCCAGTCAAGATAAACTATTGACATAGGAAAGGGTGGTAACAGTGGAGAGAGTGAGAATTGAATGGATTTGAAAAATATTGGAAAATGGATATTGAACTTGGAAATAAGGGAACATTGTATATTAAAGATGATTCTTAGAACTCTGTGCAGCTGAATGGATGATGGTACTATTCATTAAGATAGGAAATAATAAAAGGCCAGGTGTGTGGGAGTTGAATACAACATCTGGATAGTATGAACATGATGAATTGGAAGTTGTGTTTTGATATGCAAAACACAGGAAGTTGACCACATCAGTTTTTGGTGGAGTTAAACAATTAGGAAACATTAGCATGTATGATGTAGTGGAATCCAGAGTGAGTCAGTTAGGGGAATAACTGGGTATCAATATCCAGCTAACACACTACAGAGCATGGAATATAATTTTCTCGTGAACTTTGCTCCCTATACAATGAATGCCATAGGCACATTCTCATCATGTCTTTCTTTATGGTATACCTGATATTAAAAGATGATCCAGGGGTCCCTGGTGGCTCAAGGGATTAAGTATCAGCACTATCAAGTTATCGTGCGGCAGCCACTGCAGCATGAGTTTGAGCCCAGGCCAGGGAGCTTCCCACATGGCGCAGCAGACCTCTCCTGTCTCGCCTGCTGTTCCCCTCAGTAGTGTACTTCAGTTAATCCACCTGTTCTGCTTCCCACTCTGTCTCTGGGGAATCCTCTCACCCCCCACACACCTCTGGCCTACACCCCTGGTCTTGTATGCATAAATAAATAAACCTTTAAAAAATAAAATATAACATGGTCCATGCACAAATGCATATACAGCATGATCCACTTTGCTGAGTTTAACTTTCCTGTGCTCTGCAGATATTGTAATTTTTACAAATTGAAGGTTTGTGGCAACCCTGCATCAAACAAGCCTATTGGCACCATTTTTCCAGCATGTCCTCACTTTGTGTCTCTGTATCACATTTTGGTGATTCTCACAATGTTTCAAACATTTTAATTATTCTGTATGCAATGGTGATCTGTGATCAATGATATTTGATGCTACTCTTGTAATTATTTTGGGGCACCACAAACTTTGTCTATATAAGACTTCAAACTTAGTTGATCAGTGTTTTTTGTGTTCACACTGCTCCATGGACAAGCTGTTCCACTATCTCTTTCCATTTCCTCAGGCTCCCCTATTCTCTAAGACAGGACAACATTGAAATTAGACCAATTAATAATCCTACAGTAGCCTCTAAGTGTTCAAATGAGAGCAAAAGTCACACTTCTCCCTCTTTAAATCAAAAGTTAAAAATGATCAAGCTTACTGAGGAAGGCATGTCAAAATTCAAAATAGACCTAGTGCTAGGCCTCTTTTGCCAAAAGTTAACCAAATTTTGAACGCAAAAGAAAAGTTCTTGGAAGAAGTTGAAAGTGCCACTCTAGGAAACACACCAAAGCAGCCTTATTTATGATATCTAAAGAGTTTTTTAGTGGTCTGGGTAGATCAAACCAGTCGCAACATCTCTTAAGTCAAAACCTAATCCAGAGCTAGGCTTAAACTCTCCTCAATTCAAAAAAGTTCAAGAGAGGTAGGAAGCTGCAGAAGAAAAGTTTGAAGTTAGCACAGGTTGGTTCTTGAGGTTTAAGAAAGCCCTCTCCATAACATCAAAGTGCAAGGTGAAGAAGCAAGTGCTGATGTAGAAGCTGCAGCAAGTGATCCAGAAGATCTACCGAAGATCGTTGATGAAGGCGACTACATTAAACAACAGATTTTCAATGAGGACAAAATAGCCTACTAATGGAAGTTGCCATCTAGAACTTTCAGAATTAAGGAGCGAGGTCAAACCTTGACTTCAAAGATTCAAAGGACAGGCTGACTGTTAGTGGCTAATGAGGCTGGTCACTAAGTTGAAGCCAATGCTTCAACTATTTGCTCTTCAAATGTACCAACAAAGCATATCTGTTTAAAACACGGTTTACTGAATATTTGAAGTTCACTGTTGAGACTGCTCATGAAAAAAAGATTTCTTTCAAAAGATCATTGCTCATTGACAACACAATTGGTCACCCAATAGCTCTGCTGGAGATGTACCTGGAGATTCATGTTTTCATGCCTGCTAATACAAAATCCATTCTGCAGTTCATGGATTAAAGACTCATGTGGACTTTAATTCTTATTTTTTATGAATATTTTTCACACCTCTCGAGCTGCCATAGATAGAATTCCTGTGATGCATCTGGGCAAAGTCGATTTAAAATTACCTGGAAATGATTCACCAGTAAGAATTCCATTTAAGAATATTTATGACTCATTAGAGAATGTCAAAATATCAATGTTGAAATGGAGTTTGGATGAAGTGGGTTCCAACCTCATGGTTGACTTTGAGGAATTCAAGACTTCAGTGGAGGATGTAACTGCAGATATAATGGAAATAGCAAGAGAACTATAACAGTGGCACCTGAAGGTGTAAGGGAATTGCTTAAATCTCATGATTAAACTTGAACAGATAAAGAGTTGCTTCTTATGGATGAGTAGAGAAAGTAGTTTCTTGAGATGGGATCTAACCCTGGTAAAGATGTTGAGAATATTGTTTAAATGATAACAAAGGATTTAGAATATTATATAAACTTAGTTGTAAGGCAGCAGCAGGGTTTGAGAGGATTGACTCACAATTTTGAGGAAGGTCTACTGTAGGTATGATGCTATCAAACAGAATCAAATGATAAAGAGAAATCTTTCGTGAAAGGAAGACTTAATTAGTGGAGCAAACTTCGTTGTTGTCTCATTTTAAGAAATTGCTTCAGCTACACCATCCTTCAACAAATATCACCCTGATGGGTCAGGAACCATCAACATCAATTCATGAACTCCACAAGCAAAACAATTATGATTTGCTGAAGGCTCAGAAGATAGTTAGCATTTTTTTAGCAATATTTTAAAATTTGGTATGTGCATTTTTTAGATGTAATGTTATTGCACATATAATAGACACAATAGAGTGTAAAGGTAACTTTTATATACACTGGGAAATCAAAAAAATCCATGTGTTTCACTTGATTGCCTTATTTGTTTTATTGAGTTAGTCTGGAACCAAACTCACAGTATCTTTGAGGTGCCTGTAGGTTTTTGTTCAGTCACTTCTTTCCAATTTAACTAATCAATGCCCTAAATGTAGGAGATGATCTATTCTTTGTACAGGGGTGCCTATTTATACTGACATCTATTAGCAATAGAATACCAAATCTGACAGGTTAATTGAATGAAACCTTCCAAACTATCCCTGGACAATCTACTAGCAAACCATAATGTATGTTCCTATAGTACAGTCTTCCCACACAAGTATTTATTTATAGATTGAAATACAGATAATTATAATTATTTTAGATTGTACAGGTAATAGAGATTGATGAAATGTATGTGAGTACACAAGTAGCAGACCCTACAAATATTTTATCTCTGTTTATACTAGTTTTTAGTAATGGTAGTGTGCATTGCATTGCAGTGGGCAAGCAAAAGCCCCATTGCCTTGGCTTCTAAGTTGTTTTTGTAAAGTTAGTATACAAGGGGAAGGAAAGAAAGCCATTAGTGTTTAAGAGAAATTCATTAAGTGCTTATAATCTTACAGACAGTGTTCTTTTTGGTTTGTGTGTATGTGCATTTATGAATATGAATGTATATTCATAAATTATTTATGAATATTCATAAATACATATACATTCATATTCATAAATACGCACACATATACATATATACACAAACACATATACAAACATATATATATACACGCACATACATATATACATACATATACAAACACATACATACACACATTAACTTATTGAATCATCAAAATATCTCCAGGGCATAGGTACCATTATTATCACTGCATTTTTATTAGTAAAGGAAAAATGCAATGGGGGTATACTAACTGATGAGTTCCAAGGACAGCAAATGGTAGACCTGGTATTTGGGCCATGTTAATTGACACAAAGCCCACTCTTTTAACCACTACACCGTAGGGCCTCCCATAATGCATATAACCAGCATTGAATCTACCCTGTCATACAATAAAGTCCAAGCTTGGACTTTTAACACATCCCTTCTTCTGATAAAATGGAGAGGGGTAGGACAAAGAAAAGGCAATAGCGTCAAAATGCCTCCTTCCCTATAATTGTTTCTAGTGAATGAAACAATGGGATGAATCGTCCCTTTATTGCCCCATGTGATAGCATATGCCTTTAGTTGTGCCTTTGTAGGGTGAAACAGCCTGCTGAATCATCTCTACCAGTTTCTGCATCATGAGTTTTGGAGGAAGCCTTCCATCTGACTACAAACTAGGTTCACAGCTGCTTATCTTAGGAGACTTGACAAGGTCACAGCTTAAATGGTATGACTGTATTATAATTAGAGATTAAGTGAAAATGTATTCAATTTAATAATTCAAGAATAGTTTGCCTTGTGTCTGTTATAAATAACAGGGTATCATTATCATATATTATTTTAAAACAAGCTTATTTAACTATATTTCATTTTTTAGTGACTCTTACTATTGATAAAGATAATGCAAGGACTATCTATACAAATGTAGACAAGATGTCAAAAATGATTTTTAAGGATAGTCTTGCTTTACTATATTAGAAATGATTATATAATCCCACTTCTGAAGTCAGATGACTTTATACCTGAGAATCTGCTCCGATCCATAAAGCCAGTATTCGAAAGATCTATGTATAATATTTCAATTGAACACTTCTTCAAAGAGACTTGTTACAGACCAATCAGTTTTACTGTTATCCTGCCTTTTCTTTTAGTGTCTTTTCCCCAAGACTATTTTAGTTTTGAAGTTAAAATGGTAATATTTTCAAAATTGAATCATTTAATGACCAAGCTTACATTCATGATACCTCAGTAAAATAACATATCATCTGCCCTAACTAATTTTAAATTAGTTTTATTAGCTACATAGATCCATTTCTTCATTCCTTGATTAGAAAGATGGACACAGTTGATAAGTATCCATAAGGCTGAGTCAGATAAATATGGAGTTATAGATAATAATGCCATATAACTTGTTTAAAGTTATATAGATATGTAAATCAATTCAAATACTTCACTTTCTCCACTAGAATAATTTGATTTGACTTCAAAATATTGTAATTTTTTGGTTATTTTATTTTGTTTTCTCTCCTACGTTCTATTAGTTTATCAGCAGGACAACCAAAAGTTCTAGAAACCATTTAGTGCATACCCAGAACCATATGATAGTGCAATAAAAGTAGGAAACATCACTTGTAATGAGTTTACAGTCAGTAAGTAAATATCATTTAAATGTATAAAGTCATTAGACAACAGGATGAAACAGTGGTCATAAACACCCCCATTTAGGGGAGGGGATTTCAGAGTAGGGAACATAGGAGAGGCTAATACAAATTTATCGAGAGGTATGTTAGTAGCAAAAAGCCATAATGAATGCAGAAAGTGATCACTAACAAGTGCCAAGATGTCTATAAGTATGCCCACAGTGGTCCTCATAGGAAACAAAAGTATCTGATGGAGACCCAGGCACCAAGGCTATGCAGACACCTGAAATTCTATCATCATGCCACTGTATTAACTACTCAGCAATAAATGTACTGTGTCTAGCTCTATATATTAGCAGACAATATGTTTTCCTAAAAATGGAAGCAAGTAAAGGTTCAAATTTGCAAGCTGATGTACAGAACTACAAATCTCTCAATATCACTTGGCTCTGGTCTGGACATTTTATATCTTTAGGTAAAAAGCTCAGAAAAATCTAAAACCATATACACCAATGAAATGTTTCATGTATTGTTTTCTAGATGACATTAACATACACCTCATTTATCAATTGAAAATAGTAATCTGAACACTGACTACACATTATTACACACAAATATTGCATGCTTATATTATAAAAAAACTGGAGGGACATAATACCAAAGCTATTTACATGGGTGTGATTTTTACCACAAAAAATTAAACATAGACATTATGTTTCATTAATATTAATTTAAAAGAATTTGTAAAAAAAAAAAATTTCAAACAGGGCCTCCCTGGTGGTGCAGCGGTTAAGTGCTGCGCTGTGGAGCTGCCGGCAGCAGCAACGCGAGTTCGACACCCGGCCAGGGAGATTCCCACATGGCGTGGCAGACCTCTCCTGCCTTGCCTGCTGCTCCCCTCAGCAGTGTATTTCCATAGATCTGCCTGTTCTGCTCCCCACTCTGTCTCTGGTGAACCCTCCCCATGCCTCCCCATGCCTCTGGCCTATACCCCAGCTTGTATGCATAAATAAATAAATCTTTAAAAAAAAATCTCAAACATCACCTTTTTTTGCCTTTATATTGCATATGGAAAGTATTGTACATTATTTGCATTCAGTATTTATTCATTTATTTTAGGAATTATGTCTATTTTTTCAAATGTGCACAAAATGCAATACCTGTAAAATTTCCCTGATGGGGTAGTTTACATGGTTTTTAAAGAAAAGGAAATAATGTATTTATTGAATGGAAAAAAATGTACTTTTGACCAATATAGAGTAGTCTTTAGTTGCAAAGGCTTTGGAGTCAAACACGGATTCACATCCTGACGTTACCATTTACTGTCTCCGTGATCATGGGGGAGTCATTTACCTTTTCTGGTTTCCTCATTGTAATGGACAGCTATAAAAATAAACCTTCATAAAATTATTGTGAGGTAGAATGTACATAAAGTATTTGAAATGTCTAGTACAACCCTCCAGCCCATGACACCAACAGGCAAATACAGTCTCAAAGTGTAGCTGTTATAAGAATTGATTTTTTAAAGACCTATTTATTTATGCATATAAGAGCTGGGGTGTAGGCCAGAGGGGTGGTGGGGGGGAGAGAGGATTCACCAGAGAGAGAGAGTGGGGAGCAGAACAGGTGATGGACTGAAGTACACTGCTGAGGGGAGCAGCGGGTAAGGCAGGAGAGGTCTGTTGAGCCAAGTGGGAAGCTCCCTGGCCGGGTATGCAACCGTGCTGCAGTGGCTCTGGATAGCTTCATGGTGCTGAGACTTGACCCATTGCACCACCAGAGAGGTGCAAGAATTAATTATTTTTACAAAAAAAGATATACAGATAGCCTATTTTGTCATACCACACCAGTAAAAGTATACCTTGAAGTTTTGCTATTTAATATCCATTTTTAAAAGTGGAATTAGAAAAAAAATCATTACAGTAGATTAAATTAAAGGAATTTGTAGTCATTCCCTAGTAATGTCAGTTCTAATTTTGAAGTCAGCATTTTTTTTTCATTGTCAGATCACTCCCCATTTACCATCCTCACCCTCCTCTTGATATGGCATTAAACACAAGGAATAAGGGGGCCATGAGGATACACCAGCTAGACTGGATTGGTGGGAATGGCCCATTCACTTTGTACTTGGAGTTTGTACATTTCAGATAAAGTTGCAAAAGGGCCTGGGAAGAGGCAGAAAAGCAGCAACAAAGTAACTCCCCTGCACTCTCCTGATTGCTTAGAAGTTAATTTACCCAACTACAGGTACAATCTCAAAAAACATGTTTTGATAGAGGAAGATTGGTGTGTGCACATAGTAGCAGCTACTAACCCACTGCTTTCACTGAGTAATCGGCCATGCCAGGATTGGCTGTAGAACTGATTAAGGACCTTCCAAATGGCAATGCTGCTAAACCCATGCTCTGAACCCCTACACTCCACCATTGTGTCTATGTGGCTGCATCTTTCGGGAAAGTTTTTCACCTTTTGTGCTTATGGGAACCCTGTGCATCCCTCAGAGCCCAGGCCACTCGACCTCCTTCTGGGGTTGACAGTGAGGGCAGAACCTCCCTTCCTCCAGGGCAGGGAAGCAAGTATCCGTTTCCTGGATCTCTTCCATTCTAGTCCATCGCCAGTGGGCATGATATTTCAGAACTAAAGGCCTGGGAAGAATACCCTTCTCTTATCCTCTTTTCCCCATCCCCTCCTTATTGCAATCCTGTAGGTTCCTGAGGCTGGGCTGAATTCAGGGTCTGGACCCCAACCCTGGTGGGGAATGGAGCCTAGGGAACCTCCTTTGGAAGGTGCCCCTCGGGGATTCCGGTGCAGGAACTCAGGGACCTCAATTTGAGAATTAAGAGGAAAGACTGTTTTTTTTTTTTTTTTTTTAAAAAGGTGAAAGAATTATAAGACACCAGCAGGGAGGTTGTGACAGGAGAGGCAGCCAGGCAGACCTAAGGGGAAGAGTCTCCCTGATTCTGCCGGACGCCTCCCATCCCCCCTGAAGTTCAGCTTCTAATTGTAGAAAGGGTCTTCCAGGGTTACACCGAGTGCGCGGAACGTTTCTTCGACAGATAATTGTCAGGGCTTCTTCCCCCCTTATATTTGACTGTATTTTAGTTTTCTGGTTTAATTTACTGGGGCTCTTCAGTGCAGTTGACTACAGTCCTAAGGGTGGTGAATGCCCCAAGCGGGACCGCGGGGAGCCTGGGCAGGCGCACTAGGAAGTGTCCGCTCTGGGCCGGCTTGGGGCTGCGGGCGCCCCGGCCCCGGGCTAGTTTCCCCGCCGCGGGCTCCATCCCCACCCCCGCCCTTCTCCGACCCCTCCCACCTGGAGTGTGCTACCCAGTACCCCGCGCCCGCTCCCCGCCGGCTCCTCCCGCTGCCTCCGCCCCCTCCATTCGGGCCCCCCGCGTCGTCCTCGTCCCACACCGACTTGGCTCCCGCCGCGCCGCCGGCCGCACTTCCCGCCCTCGCCCAGACCCGCGCCGCCGCCGTCGCCTCCCTCGCCGCCAGCTCCGCCGCGCGCCGCTCCCCGGCCCGCGCTCCCGCCAGGCGCCCCGCCGCCCTCGCCGCCCTCGCCGCCGCCGCTCCCCGCCTCGGCGGACTCCTCGCCCCGCGGCCGCCACAGCCCGCTGGCCCCCGAGAGCCCGCGCTCCCGGCTGACGCAGAGGCGCCGCCGTCCCCGCCGCCGCCACGGCCAACACGGGTGCCACGCGCCGCCACCGCCGCCGCGCCGCCGCCGCCGCCGCGGCCGCCACCCGCCCGCCGCCCACCATGGCCCCGCAGCAAACAGGTAGCAGGAAGCGGAAAGCGCCCGCGGGCGAGGCGGGTGCCGCGAGCTCGTCGTCGCAGGGCTTGGCGGCGGCGGACGGAGAGGGGCCGCTGCAGCCCAAGAAGCAGAAGCGGCCGGCGACGCGTCGATCGCTGGTGCACTACCTGCGGGGCCGCGAGGTG